>CAAKHG010018860.1:32148-62343 GCA_901007715.1 Dactylopterus volitans
GCTGCTGTGTTCACTCTGAATACAACCTTTATGTAAAAAAAACAACAACACACACACACACACACACACACACACACACACACACACACACTCGCTACACCTGAGTCCTTTATAATATCGTAATGCCCGGCTCATTTTCACAGTCAACAACAAATTATGAAATAGCAGCTCAAATGATTATAATTATTTCAAAAAATGTGTCAGCTTCGAAATCTACGACCCCTGCCTGAAGAGGGTCTGGTTGTTTGAGGGTTCCTCATGCCCCCTCATCCTGCCTCCCCTTGCTCTCCTCCGGGTCCTCCCCAGCCTCGTACTCGTAGTCCACCTCAGCCCTCTCGTACTCCAGCTCCTCTCCCTCATATTCGAATCCCTCTCCGTCGCATATCAGCTCCTCCGTCTCATACTCAACCGCTTCCTCGTCATATTCAAGCTCAGCGCTGTCATGCTCCGTGACGAGCAGCTCCCCCTCCTCCTCTCTCTCTTCCCATCCCTTCGCCAGGAGCTCTTCCCCCATAGCGTCGCCAGACACCGCTGCGCCGTTTGCTGCTCGGCTCGAGCTGCTGTTCTTCAGGATGCCGTGAATGACCGGCTCCTCTCCCACCAGGGCCAACTCCTCTGCCTCTTTCTCAGCTGCCTTCTGTCGCCTCTCCTTCCTGGCCTCACGCTCCTCCAGGAACTCAGCGGCGCCTTCGCCAACCACGACCACCTCCTCGCCTACCTTAGGAGGCTCCTTGACTGGATTGTGGTCATAGGAGAACAGGCGAAGGGCATGGAGACGTTTCAGGCTGGGAAACTCCGATATTTTGTTGCGGTCTAGGTCTAATATCTCCAAGCCCTCCATATGCAGCAGGACTTTGGGGAAGGTCTGGAAGCGGTTCCCGTAGAGCCACAACCCCCTCAGAGCCTCCATGCGGCATAGGTCAGGAGGCAGCGTCTTCAACCGGTTGTCCCCAATTTGAAGGGACTTGAGATTGGGCAGGTCGTACAGCTCTTTCGGGAACCTCTGGAAGTAGTTGCTCTCCACCCACAGGCAGCGAAGACTCCGTAGGTTCCTCAGCTCGGATGGGAGGCTCACCAGCCGGTTGCTGCCCAGGTAGAGGCGCGTGAGGTTAGTGAGCTGGCAGATAGCCAGGGGAACGTCCTCCATCTTGTTGAAGTCAAGGGCGAGTATCCGCAAGCCTTGCAGCTTGGAGATGCCGTCCGGTAGCGTGCGCAGCCGGTTTCCACAAACATACAGCTTCTCCAGATGCATCAGCCCACAAACACGAGCAGGTAAACGCTTAAATTTACGGTAGCTCAAGTCCAGCACAGGATCGCCACTCTCCAACAGGTCCTCCACCCCAAGCGGAAGCTCTTCCTCCACCTGCGCTTCCTCCTCTTTTTTCCTCTTCCCTGTCATTTCTGCTTCCTCGCCATCCTTCTCCTCCTCCTCCTCTTCCTCTCCATCGCCCTTCCTGGAGGAATTGCCCATGCTGTGACCTGCCGCTCTGACTCCCGTGTGAGTCAGGACAGTGTCGCTTGATGAAGCAGTGCCTGTGACAAGTTCATCAGGGAGCTGTTGATGTTTTGAGCTGCTGTTTCAGGACGGAAGCCTCCAGCTGCAAAGAGCACCATGGTGCCGGCTGTTTAACAATCATTACGCCGCCATAGATTGACTCTTTGTTGCATTGATTGCAAAAAAGAAAAAAAACAAACAAAAACAAAACCTCTAGTAAAATGTGGAGTAGTATAAGTGATAGTAATAGTAGTAATAATAATAGTAGTAGTAATAGTAGTAATAGTAATAGTAATAGTGCTCCCGGTGGCTGAGCTCAACAATGTAGAGCTGAATTTTGAGAGGAAATTGAATTCTTGAAGTTCTTACCCTTTCCTCTTCCCTCTGACTTCCTCAAGGCGCTTTGCGAGTGACTGTTCATGCAGCTCAGGTCAGCTGCTCTCGTGATCAGGACTCTTTGTCAGGGCAGGTAAAAAGTACCACTTTCTGGCAACAAACAGTCAGCCACTCTCCTTTTTCCTGCTGGGTTTTGGTGGATAAGCCCACTGTGCTAGCAGCTCAATGACCTGGCCAGCGGCGATGCAAAAACAGTTAAAGGAAGTCTGTCCACTAGTTAATGCAGCTGCTCCCTGTTAGAGGCAGAGGTGCTCCAGAGTTATATATTCCGCAATAGAAAAAGCAACTGCACACTTTGGAAAATTGCAGGGCTTGTTAGCGGGCGGACGGACTTGTCTCCTGACGTTGGCCGACTGTCTCCATCAGTGTGATGGTTTACACTCAACTGCTGCCTCCCCCCTCCTCCCTCGGTAACCGGAACAGGGGCATTCACATCACATGGTCTAATGCGTGCGCGCGCGCGCGTGTGTGTGAGCGTGTGTGTAAACAGCCTAATTGAAATCTAAACTTTATCTCCCTTCACCTACCTCTTTTAACACATTTTGTATTAAACGATATCCAGAAAACTATACATGATTTGATCGAAATATTATTATATTGTTATATTATATACATTTTCATTGTTGACAATTCAATTGTATTGATTTCTTCTTCTTCCTCTTGTTGTTGTTCTTCTTCTTCTTCTTATTATTATTATTACTAATACTAATACTACTATTAGCAGTGTTATTAATAATATAAATATTATTATTACTAGTCCTACTACTACTGATAATAATATAATTTTTGTTGTTGTCTTTTATTGTTTTTACTGTGTACTTGTGAATCACCTGTGAAGAACTTGATCTGGCCCAACTTGTATGAAAGGGTGCTATAGAAAAAAGTGAAAACAGTTTATTTAATCTTATTTAATATGAATTTAATATTTGTGCCGTTTAGCAGTCTTGCATTCTTAAAAAAACAAAAAACTCAGTTTTATCAAACATATATATGTGTGTTAGTATAGATGTTTGTGACTGAATCAGAGGCTCAGCAGGTTGGTGCAACATTTTGCTGGTGAGTAAAACAAACCTCTCCAAGGCAAAGTCATGGTCATACATCATTGGGTCACACACCATTAATCTTTTTTGTGTGTGGATTTTTGAATTGCAAACAGAATCATCATTTCCATTCCACGATTTTGCCAAAGCAGCTGAGAAGTAGATAGATAGATAGATAGATAGATAGATAGATAGATAGATAGATAGATAGATAGATAGATAGATAGATAGATAGATAGATAGATAGATAGATAGATAGATAGATGTACTTTGTTGATCCCAAGCTGGGAAAAAATCAGAATATTTCATAGTGTTGTGTCTCTTTAGACATCCAAATGATGTCAGCTTATCCAAACATGATCTCAGTGTCTCCCTGAGGTCACATTTTTGCAGAACTGATTCACCTCAACCAGCCATTGATATAAAATTGATGCATATATGCAATAAGATAATGCAACACTGTTGTGGATGCTGCATGTTAAGCACTGTTTGGATTTTCTTAACATGTCCCTGATGATTCATTATTACACCACAATAACATTTTGCATGGAGCCCACTTTGAGACAGTATTCCTAATATTGTTGTGTTGCTACACCTGAGCTTATGTGAATGATGGGCTTTAGAAAAGCATAATCACACACCACAATAACAAACTTCGACCAGAAAAAGATCATCTCGTGTGGATCTTCGAAGATGGTAACCCGTTCTGGTTTGTATCAAACACCACAGACTTCAGCTTTAACCTGCTGTTATAGATCAATTAAAGCACTGACAACTACGGCCTTTGTGTCACTTTCAGCTGACACAGAACAGACACAGAAATCACAAACTGAGTCATTCGCAGGCTCCTCTTCATGAACTAGTGTGGAAATTAAGTACTAACATGCTGGATAAATTGGGCCACATGTATTATATTTTGCATATTGCACTGACTCTGCTACACTGTCATATCTGCTGCATGTACGATATCTCATCAAACACTGCACTTTAAGTAGAGTGTAATGATAAAAAAAACTATACTTTTCACTCTGCTGCATTATTTGGATGTTACAGTGGGTGTTTGCGAGTAAAGATTTTAAATAAAGCATTTTTTTTTATTTAGCTCCTCAACTAGCTTCATATTTAAGATGGTTGCAAAATAACAAACCTGCATATTAGCAATCAAATACCCTAAAATCTAAAAAACAGTACTCTAAATTCGAGTTAAATTAAATTAAAAGTACTAAATTGGAGTAAACTAAACTAAATAACAAAAGTGTTATATTTTCTCCTCATGGGAGTATATTCATGTGTCTAATAGTATCTCCTGCATGTGTAACTCTCTACTTTTGCTTTTGCTTATTGACATCTACATGCATGACTTTTACCTCTAGCAAATTATTTGTATATCATGCTATTTTTAATGTTACCCAACTAAAAAACACTAATACTTCAGCACTTGCGCATTTCAACTCACTCGTAGCCTAAATAATTATCTCTTGTACATTTAATGGTGGAGTAATGTGCCCACAGTCATTTGTTTTTCCGGTTGAGAAAGTGCTTAGACTGCAACAGCACTGTACAGTTATAGTTTAATCACTGGCAGTGGATCATATTTGCTGATGTCATCATCTGTCAACAGAAACTTTCAGCCTCAGACCATTTTTTCAGAGCAGCCATTTTGACATGAAATAGGAAAAACATTTTCTGAATGAAAATGATGAAGAATCTGTTCTAATATCTTTTTCCACAGAGCCTTGGGTGATTTGCTAAGTAACAACTGTGTTTCTTGACTACTTTAGTCAAGCATCTGCTCAGGAATAGCTATCACTGCAAAACTGCAAAGTCTCCTATGATAAAATACACCCATGACGACAGCAAATAGCAAATTACCTGAGATTGTGCTGAGTGGAATCGCGGTTACTCTCCATGTCTGACTGTATCAATGACTTGGTAACAGCAGGCAGGTGGTCTGATTGAGATTGTGCGCGGTTGGTCATGATACTGAAGCTAAAGCTCGGAGGAGCTGCCGGGGTCACACGCGCAGCTCCTCCGTCAGCCTGATGAGCTGTGGCGGAGGAAGTGGACAAACAGGGAGACAGGCGGCCCGCTGCTTGAGGATAATCCTGCCTGATACGCTGAGGACCAAAACAGCTGATTTGCACATTTTTGCATCACTTTGAAACGACCCCGAAATGACACGATGGACTGTAGCAGCAGACAGACAAGAGACCTCGGCGGGCAAATAGATTTGACTGCTGAGGTTAATGCAGATGAGGAACTGTGTGACCCCACTGGTGTGTAAACATGTGCGCCAACAAACAGTAATAATTAACAAAAAAAAAGGGGGCGGGGATACATTTTTGATATTCTGTCATACACCAAGATCAAATCGTGCGTCATGAAGTATCAGGCTAAATTTATTATTGATTAGACGCTATCGTTTTCGGTCATTTGGAAGACACAAGACTGGCTTCTATCAGCTGTTGCGTTGGGTACCCGAGGTCAGGGAGGGTGGCGGACTGAGGGAGTGGATTCGCACCGCCTGCTGGTGGAGGCGGGTACTGCAACAGACGCTTCACGAGCCGGCAAGATGCAACTTTCGTCAAACGTTTTTTTTGGGTTCGTTTCTGGGGACCGTTCAAACCCTCGA
The DNA here is from genome assembly GCA_901007715.1 of Dactylopterus volitans. Taxonomy (NCBI): domain Eukaryota; kingdom Metazoa; phylum Chordata; class Actinopteri; order Syngnathiformes; family Dactylopteridae; genus Dactylopterus; species Dactylopterus volitans. The sequence continues at coordinate 37,712 of CAAKHG010018860.1, forward strand.
AGATCTGGGTGCGTTTGCCACAGCAGCAACAACATCATGGAGCCCAAACAAACAACAAAAAAACAAAACAATCGAGCAAAACTTTTCAAAACAGCCCCATTTTCTCGCGTGAAGCAGCAATGCCCCTGAAACGAAGAGAGTTGCTGCCAGTCCAACGAGCTTTATTCTGGGATGTGTGTGTGTGTGTGTGTGTGTGTGTGTGTGTGTGCGCGTGTGTGTGTGCTACGAATATTTTTCTCACCCACACACGGGACAAAAAAAAAAAAACCCCGGAATGACTCAATTTTCGGAAGATTTTTCCAAAAACTTAAAAAAAAAAAAACCCCGAATATTACAGTTATTATTTATTTCGCGCGTGGGCATATGGGCTCGTTAGTACGTGTATTTAGGTAGGTGGGCAGATAGATGACGTGACGGCAGCGCGGCGCCGCTGCCTCCTTCCGTCCGAGCGCACACTGTAATCTTCAAGCGGGCGCATCATCAGGCCAATTGCGCATCAGGATTTACTGCGCGCCGATTGGCTCCGCAGCCCTCGAATGATCGGCTCGGAATTTGTACTGAATGAACGGGGGGGAACGAGTCACCGAACATATGAGGCACGGCGAAGGATGGTTGCTTTTTTTTGGAGGGGAGGGGGGTTTACAATGCAGAATGGACCCGCGCCGAGCAAATGAGGTGCGCTAATGTGTGTTAGTGTGACTGAGACCCAGGAAGTGCAGCCAGAAATCTGGAGACTGTAAGTCTGAAATATTTCTCATATTCATGCTGCGGGCCTGTCGGCAGGAAAGCAGCCTGCCAGCCGCTAAACTGCGATGAACGTTCAATCCACGCGGCTGCAAAAAAAAAAAAAAAAAAAACGCTCATCGGCGGCTTCGTTTATTGTCCCGGTTTTTGTTCTCTGTTTTGTTTGTTTGTTTTTACCTGTACACATTTAAGACGTCGATGTTCGCCTGCGCAGCTGCGATAGAGAATAATCATTAAAAAAAACAAAAAACGGCACGGACAAGGCTAATCACGTCTCCAGTGTTTCCCAGGATGAGCTGGTGGATTCGCGCTCATGCACACAAATGCTGCTGCAGCGTCTGCGTGGAAAAAACAAAAAAAAACAGGCGGCCTGGTTGTCGGGTTTCATCATCAATTATTAGTGAGCCTGGCTCTGCCTCCCACTGCACTTGTGCTCCAGTCAGCGGGGAGAGCAACAGGTTAAAAAGCTTAAATGTGACTCCCTCTGCTGCACCACGTGACTCGCATCTGTCCATCTTTTTTTCTTTATTTTTCCCTCCTTCTCTCTTTCAGGTGTCAACTTTTGTGGCGGACTGGCCCTTTAGTGCACAGGAGGAGCAGCAGCAGCAGCAGAGACGTGAGGATGGGAGGAGGAGGCCAGCTCACGGAGGCAGGAGAGCCGGGCGGCGGCGGGCGGGCCGGTGGCGGCGGGCGGGCCGGCGGCGCCGGCGCCGGCATCTACACCTGGGAGGAGGTGCAGAGCCACTGCAGCAGGAACGACCAGTGGCTGGTGATCGATCGGAAGGTTTACAACATCACTCAGTGGGCAAAGAGGCACCCGGGGGGGTTCCGGGTCATCCACCATTATGCTGGAGAGGACGCAACGGTAAGCGTGCCCTCACGCGTCTTGCCCCTTCCCAAAATGATCGAAGAGACAAAGAACCCATGACTGATGTTGAGGCACTCACCTTCCTGCCCCCTGTGACTCTCCATTCTGTGCTCTCCAGGACGCCTTCGCTGCTTTCCACCCGGATAAGAAGTTTGTGCAAAAGTTTCTGAAGCCGCTCCTGATTGGGGAGCTGGCGGCGTCCGAGCCCAGCCACGACCGGAACAAAAAAGTGAGACCCGTCTCGGATGAGTCGGGGCACGAACCCTCGGCATGACACAGCAGGATCACGGGCACCATGTAAAAAGGCGTCCCGGCTCGCGGGCGGGATCTTTCACAGCTCGGCTCCGGAATGCTCGTGTTTCAGAAACACAAGCTGCTTCAACTTATTTGTCTCCGCTTATTTATTTAGAACAGCGCCGCTGCACCTCGCACCACACGGTCATTTCCCCCGTCTCTCCTGTGTCCTCAGGCCGCAGTTATTCAGGACTTCCAAACTTTGCGCTCCCATGCGGAGCGTGAAGGTCTGTTCCGAGCTCAGCCTCTGTTCTTCTGCGCCCACCTGGGTCACATCCTGCTGCTGGAGGCCCTCGCCTGGCTGATCGTGTGGCTGTGGGGGACGAGCTGGACCCTGACCCTGCTGTGCTCCGTCCTTCTGGCTACTGCTCAGGTGAAACAGTCGTTATCTTCTTAGCGTCGCTATCTGCCGCACACAAATCCTGATATTTTCGCTGTTGTTGTTTGTCTCTTCATTTCAAGTCCCAGGCTGGATGGCTGCAGCACGACTTTGGTCACCTGTCTGTCTTCAAGGCGTCCGGGTGGAATCACATTTTCCACAAGTTTATCATTGGACATTTAAAGGTGATAAATGTCCTTGCCCTCTTATATGGTGCTGCTATTCAGCTGCGATCAGCCGAACAGATGCGCTCGTTCTTTCAGGGCGCTTCTGCGAACTGGTGGAACCACCGGCATTTCCAGCATCACGCGAAGCCCAACATCTTCAGTAAGGACCCCGACGTCAACATGCTGCGCATCTTTGTAGTGGGAACCACTCAACCCGTGGAGGCAAGTGGCACAAAACAGACATTTCTGAGCGCAGCGCATAACGGCGCGCTCCAGCTGCTCAGCCTCACCTTGTATTCCTCTCTGTCACAGTACGGCACAAAAAAGATCAAGCGCATGCCCTACAACCGCCAGCACCAGTACTTCTTCCTCGGTATGTTTTTCGAGACGACGGGAGCAACGAGACGGTGGAAACCTTACGGGAGTGATTCACGTCTCTCTCTGTTTTTCCAGTCGGCCCACCGCTGCTCATTCCGGTTTACTTCCACATTCAGATAATGCACGTCATGATCTCCCGCCGCGACTGGGTGGTAAGATGTTTGGCACCCGTGGGGGTTAGAAGCGTCCTGCAGCTGTAAACATGTAATTAATTATAGGCTTCTAATGCTAGTCATTTATATTAGGGGAACAATGGGTGTAAGAATTGCAGGGAGAAGCGATGCAGGGCATGCAGGAGGAGCGAGGACTCCTCCAACAAAGATCCTATTAACTTGTTTATTCTTGTGAAGGATCTGGCCTGGTCCATGTCGTACTACCTTCGATACTTCAGCTGTTACATCCCCCTCTATGGCGTGTTGGGCTCGGTGGCGCTCATCAGCTTCGTCAGGTAAATGATCTATTCACTCAAGCAAGGTCCCGCGGTCTGACGGTGCTTTTCACGTGCGGAGCAGTTGGATGGCTTCATTCTGGAAGGTGAAGAATCTTTCTTCATTGGCTTTTGAGTTGTTCCTGGAAGTAAATGCCAACTGCATGAATGTATGTCCCCCAGACTCCCAACACCAGCTTTACTGAGCCTCACACTCACCAAAATGAGGCGTTAAAAACACCCCTGCCCCCCAAAACCTTGCATGCACACTAACCTGACAGCTGTAGATGGATCAGCTGCTGAACCCTTTACTCCTTTTTACTGGTGTTCTGTTGGGAACTGTTGCCACATTTTGCTTCATCCCCTTGATCAGCACTGTGTGACATCATGCGGTCTGTGTGCTCGCCACTGACAGGTTTCTGGAGAGTCACTGGTTTGTGTGGGTAACCCAGATGAACCATCTGCCAATGGATATCGACCACGAGAAGCACCAGGACTGGCTGACCATGCAGGTACCCGCTTCGTATCCAGTCCTTCTGACTGCTGTGAAATCACACCTCACCGTCACTGTCATGGCCGTCTCCTCCTCTGCCTCAGCTGCAGGCCACCTGCAACATCGAGACGTCCCGCTTCAACGACTGGTTCAGCGGACACCTCAACTTTCAAATTGAGCACCAGTAAGTCGGCGGGGTTGAAGGGGTGTCATTTGTTTAATCAGTTGACAGTTTGTAGAAAAACCCGACTGTCCAGTATTTCAGAGTACAGAGATATTTACTGAAGGTGCCAGCAACGACCCACAGGGCAAATCTGCATCACGCCAAAGCCAAACAACGAGTGCAGTCTTTAATTCCTCTCGAGTAACAACATCAGTGTTGTCACACCAGTGGACAAGCCGTGGATCGCTCGCCACCACCAGCTGGTGCTCTGTAGGTCAACATTGCTCTCGCTCACAGTACCTCTTAAATGTAAAACAAGGGTTAAAGCATCTTAAACATTTTTTGGGGTTATATGCAAGCTAATATGGGATATGCCTTGGAGGTGAGGGGAGTTTTAAAAACAAGAAAGCTTCTTCGGGTGAAAAACAAAAAGGAGGAAGTGTACATTGAGCGATCGAACTTCTTGGGCCTTGAAGCATTTGACAGCTACAAAATGGCCAATCTAGACCACAAACAAACATTAATCTCATCCTTGTGTTGTTGCCTGAAGTCTGTTCTCGTTTTTGTGTATTTATTGGTTTATTTTATAGCAACAGTGCACATTAATAAACATCGCTGTAAACGCACCAGTTAGCCAAAAGGATATTTTTCATCTGTGGTCCCTAGACAGATGCTACAGAGTCATTAATCAGAACGTAAAAAAATGAAATAATTCATTGGTTCATTAGTCAGTTACAAGCATGCATAATAATGATAATAATAAAGATAATATTAATGTTAATAATAAAGAAGATTAAGCACACCCTACAGTATATTAATATATTCAAAGGTACAATATAGAACACAGCCTATAATACAGACACAACAAACAAGCAAATAAAATGATAAATACATATTTTGATAGAAATAGGAACTAGAAACAACACTGCTGCATTGTCAGACACGGATAAACGCCGACAGAAACATACACAGCAGAAGCGCAGATCAAAAGCATGCGCAATTCATAATATACATAAGTCAGTGTGACAGAAAGCCACAACAGAAGACATGCAGGTATATAAAAGCAGACAGACAATAATAGCCAGACAGTGACGGGTGGCAGCAGGCAGCCAGGAGGCCTCAGCACCGCTCACGTGGACGCTGGTCTGGAAACCATCATCTCACCGGCGTGGTCCCAAGAATCGACTGCGTTTCTACTTCATCTCCAACTGGACCTCACGCCAGCGACAATGATGAATGTTTCCATTTTTCATACTTTCACGGTAATTATACATAAAATGATTTTAAAAAAAAAAAAAAGAAAAACAACCCAAGAAACAATGAAATTAATCATTTGCATGCAGAGGAATAAATCACGCGCGCTTATGTTGCGAGCTATATAAGACGCCATAAATCATCACACCTGGTTAATATGAAATCTGAGTACTGTTGCAGTCATAATGTGAGCTGTCAAAAGATTTACTGTATATCTCAGACTTTTACAACATAGTCAGTGTATGACACTATGTTTTAATCCCTTGATCGACTGAAATGTTCAGGTGGACCGAGAGTCTGCCGTCACTCATCCCCTCATTATGCTCGCGCTGCTGAGACATGACAACCTTGTTATGTAGTTTATGAAAGTAAAATGTTCATGAAAGAAAGAAAGAATGGTTGTGATGAAGCGTTTGATTTCTCGTAAACTTATGTTTGGTTTGACGTTGACGCGGGTTGACGCGGGTTGAAGCGGTGCGATCACCTGCCACTCTACTGAACGCCAACTTTGACCCCAAACACTGACACAGGCCGCATGCTTTCATGTCTTATTGCCGCTCTCTTGCTTCTTTGCCCCGCTCAAGTCTTTTCCCCACGATGCCGCGCCACAACTACCACCGGGTGGCGCCGCTGGTCCGTGCGGTGTGTGAGAAACATGGCATCCCTTACCAAGTGAAGACAATGTGGCGGGGCCTCGCTGATGTTGTCAGGTAAGGTTGAGTACCGTGATGTGTCATGCATGCGTTTAACCCACCCAGGATGAGTCAATTGACACTTGCAGTACAATGCACAGTCGCTGGATGCACCAGAACTCTCTGGATTCATGATACACTTATAATAATTTTATAATGAGAAGCGATGAGGGATGGACTATCGACTAACGTTATTTTCTTCTTTGTTTTTTTTTTTTCCCAGGTCGCTGAAAACCTCAGGGGACCTCTGGCTTGACGCGTACCTGCATAAATGAGCATCAATTCCTTTATTTCCTATCTCTATTTCCTCTTGCATCAATAACCGATTGTATCTGTTTGGTTTTATATTGCTCTTGATCGTGTGGGAATGGTCCGTTACTCTTTGTCATAGCTCAGTCTTTTCAGATTCTGTGCTCACAGAATTTTTTTTATTTTTATTTTTCCAAGTACATTCAACCACAGTGGCATGGTATCATAATTACAGTAAAGCTGCTCGTGCTAATGTTGCTGACGTTTAACCTGAAGACCAGTACCGTTCATTTTCTTAACTAAAGGATGAGTGTTCGACTCATTCACCGAAAATCTTAAAATAATAATGTAAAACCGAGAATGTAAAACGAGGCATCGCTCGTGGCGATGAACCTGCTGGGGATTGTGAGGGAGTTAAGAAAAAAAAAAAAGGAAAAGATTGTTCTTCTGATAACCAAGTGCAAAGTTTTTCAGTTAGCAAAGCAAGGTGTATTTGAGCAGTGGTGGACAGTAACTGAGTATAAATACTTTTTTACTGAAGTACTATTTTTAAGTATTTGTGCTTTACTCGATTACTCAGTGATTTGTGCACTTACTACTTTTATCCCATTCCATTTTACTGACTACTGCATTGCAAAGTAAATTCCTCCTTCACTGAAATCTCGAAACACGGAAGGTTTTTAATTCCAAAGAAGGTGACCAAAATTTTAAAAAATATGGATATTCATAAGCTGATATGCTGCCCTTTTTCTTATATTCTTTAGTGATACATTTTCGATGTCTAAAGTACCTGAAAATTATTCTTTAAAATTTTGTACTATTGTAAATACATTTAAGAGGTGAATTCTGCAATGAGAATTTCAAGCGTTCACTGGAGTATTGACACTCTAAATTTCCCGCAAAGCACCAAACAGATGACACGCACCAAACAGCAGGGGAACCTAGTGAAGCCTTTTGTGGTTAAAACAGTCAGATATTCCTCTCAGGAATTTGGCTGGAGAATATAAACTGAGCTGAGGCCCTGACATTCCTCAGGTGGACAGAAACACAACGAAGAGTTGCTGCATAACGGCTGGATGTGTAAATAACAGATCGGCGAAAGACACCATATCTAAGTGTTCTGTTCACGCTCCAAAAAAAATGGATAAATAAATTCGGATTTATGGATAAGGACAATTAATAAAACAAAACAAAAAAAAATCCAGTAATGGCAAGTCATGTAATATTGTTTACTGTTGTTTTCTTCTCTTCTTTGGATCTTCTGATACAATAGAATAAATTGTGTTGACTGTTTCTTCATCTCTAGTCCTCATTATTAGTCCAGTGACCAACACAAGAATTATGAACAAAAATGATGATGTCAGACATTTACCATATTTATTCGATTTAATTACATTGCCTTCTTAAACATATTTACAACCCCCTAGAATGTTTGGTCTAAATCTTTGATTTTTTTTTATTTATCCAAGCAATATACTCTCTTGTAAATATACTGTAATATTTCAGTCTGGACAGATTATATCGCAAAATACCATGCTGAGAATTTTTTTTTTTTACATCTGTCAGCGTCCCACTGTTACTGACAGTGTCATGCAGAATTATTCTGAGTTTGTGGTGAAAGTTTGCTGCAACCTGTTAATGGAGCAAAAAGACTAACAGCAAGATGAATGAAATTCCTGCTGATGCGCAGCTATCGTCCAGGATGAGTGTGTCTGACACCTGCCCGAGGAATATGCTCTGTGGGCTTTAGTATTTATTTGAACTGTAAACAGCAATATGAAAATAATTGGCTATTCTTCAGAAAATGTGTCACACATCATCCTGGCACAGATTTGAAGACCTTATTAACTGCGTCATTTAGTAAACAACAATATTGACAAAGAGTACAAACACTGACTGCATTTCGGTACAAGTATTTTACATGCACACGCACACCCTCACGCAGTCTCTCTCTCTCTCTCTCTCACACACACACATACACACACACACACGTACACACACACACACCAAACTGTACATAGATTCACGTTCCTCTTTTCGAAGACACGATGGAAAAAAGAAATGCAACATAATTATCTAACACTTTAACACGTACACATTGGGTGATACAAAATAAATATACAATTACGAATGTATACAACTTCTGAATGTGTTCGTATGTAGGTTTGAATCAAAAGCGGATCGATTTGAAAGCAGTGAGGGAAGCAGAGGAGCTTGACGTCATGGTCGCCATTTCTGCTCGGCAGGTTCAGTCTTTGCTGCTGGACTCCAGCCTCCTGTGTCTCTGCTTCATGATCTCCTGGAGCTCTGAGCTGGTATCCTGTAGAGACAATACAAGATCATTTATTTTTGAAGTTCAAGGATTCTGATTCGCCTACAATGTACAAACAGAGTAAGAGAGGCTTGAACTTTGGTGTTTCAACAGCAGTGGCGACAGAAAAACTTCTATCTTTATCAGGTGTTCTTTGGATTCAGGGACAGGGATCGTGCTATCAGCTGTTTCTTAGTTTAGCATGTCAGCATGCTAATATCTGCCAATTAAACACAGCTGATGAGAGTCTCATTAGTCTGACTCGTATTTGGTCAGTAATTAAGGTAACAATCGAATGTTACTAGATATGTGTGGATTATTCTGTGATCAGGTCAGTTAGCCCTGACCCAATTACAGTTTGTGCACATTGACCTTTTGACCCCTATATTATTTAGTCAGTGTGACTCCAATAGAGACGCCAAACAGGGGCAGAACGACCAGATGCAGACTGAAAGTTGCGACATGTAGCGATTATTTAAATCAATTAATTATTTAAATAACACTTTTAACACTTTTTTTTTACAATCTTTTAGCATGTGGTACTCATTCTTTGTGTACCTGTGGATGAAACTGCTTCATTTAACAGGTTTTATTCGCACGTTGACAAACACGTGACTGACCTCAAGCTTTGTCTTCTCCACGGTTAACTGACTGTAGACGCGACTGCCTTCCTCTCCACACACCGCCTTCAGCTCTTCTTTGTTGAGGGAAAATAGCTGGGCTCCAGTTAGGATCCCCAAGCATTCAACCGTCCTGCAGACAAATCGACGATTCACTTAAAATGTCATGTAGAAATACAGAACTAGAAGTCACACGTAAACACATCTGGCTTAAAAATATAATATGCTTTTCTTTGACCCACGCTTCACCAAGTCTCTCTTTTTTTTTTTGCATAACATTGCTGTCAGACAAAGAAACAAGGTGATACATATTTATTGTATGTAAACATTCATAACATTCCAGAGATCCACATGCACGGTTTGCATGGCATATTGATGTGCTTCGTACTGGACAAGCATGATGGGTTTTAAGGCAAAAACCACCATCAGCGAAGTGCATTAAAACCTTGCAACACCCACGTAGGCGTTGATAATCCTTCTTATACCAGTCGTTTGCCAAACATATGAAACATAACAATTTACTTCCAAGCTGGTTGGCCACAGTTCATTGTAAAGTTCAAAGTGAAGTTATTCAATCCATCATTCTCTTCTTCTTATCTTTTTAAGTTCTTGCTCTCTTGCCATTTTTATCCTAACTTTTCTTCTCAGCATCTTTTTCCTGTTTCGTTTTCAGAGTTGTATTTGCTGAATTCATTGAAAGAAACGTTAAAATAGGCCACTGGTGTCTTTTTCTTCAGTCATGCATTTATAACAAAGCTTTGACAGCTATGCTTATCAATGTTGCTATGATTACACGCTGGTCCCGGGTGAATCTACGGGGATCCAAGCGAGCCAAAACCACATGTTCATTACAGAAATTTTGCTCAGGATTATAGAAAAGTGAATTCACCTTGACCACATTGTGATGAATATATTATAACTATGGAGAACTTGTAACATACTATGTCTTAGGAAGGTGTTTTGCTGGATTGATCGACGAGCGTCAGCTGACTTACGGCTTTGAGAAGCGTTTCTCTCTCAGCCACACCATCACTTGCTCCGGCTGCGAGCTGTAGTTGAGCGGTATTGTGTTGCTGCTCGCTCGCTCCACACGCAGCTTCCTGGGGGGCTTGTTAGCAGTGATCATCTTCAACAGCTCATTGTTGACTTCATCCATCACTGCGGCACAGAAACGCCACAGCAACAGAAATCAAAACGACCGTCCCCCATTTCAAGGGCAACATAGAAAAATTGTGTTTCATTTTTTATTTATTTTTTATTTTTTTACTGTTCTCTCACTTTTGTCTTTGGGTCGACCCTTGTTGAAACTTTCTCCATGGCTCAGGGGACTGGGGGATGACGGCCCATAGCCTTGCTATACACACAGACACACACACACGCATGCACGCATGCACGCACGCACGCACGCACGCACGCACGCACGCACGCACACACACAGCACACCACACAGTCCATGAGAAAGCATGACAGTACACAAAGCATGACATATAAAGGCTGCAGTGAATTCCAGTCTATTCAGCCCTCTGTCAACAGACAAACTGGTATCTGCGCAAACAGTGAAAGAAGAGCGGAGCATTATTTCTGTCATTGTCAGAGTAGCTATGCCGAAAACTGGTGTCATGACATCACGTTGTTTTGTTTGTTTTTTTAATTGATTTGGTGTGGCTGCCTGTATGAAATACAATCACTAACAATCTGAGCAAAAAAAAAAAATTATTTATTTTTTCTTCGAGCACTTTCGGAGAGAAACTTATTGCAATCAAGCAAAAAATGTAATTAAAAAGACAATATTGATACACCACAGATACGTATGTGGGCTGCAGGTTACCTGATTATAGATGCCCTCAGGCTCCTCTAGCTTCACAACATCCAGGATGTTATAGGGGACGTAGCCGGCTTGGCCGCTGCGATTCCGTAGTTTCCACCACTGTTCGTTGTCCTCTATCACCTGTACGACACATTTCACATCACAGTCTGCAGCTCTGAAAACCTGCATTTACTGTTTAAGCATTATCACTGGACATTTTCTTCACAGCATTCAGAGAAGTTGAGATTTTTAATGCCATGGCAGGTTAAGAGGTTTGAATTCTCTGCTACAGTGAAAAACGAACATCTGCATTCCAGTAGGAAAAAAACAACATGTGGCAATGCTCACGGTGAACAAATGAAAATATGATGATGTTTCACCTCAAGGACTTCATCCTGCAGCACTGACAGCTCATTGGCATTCCGTGCCACAAAGTGGTAGCGAATTTTGGCATATTTGCGAGCGGGCGGCATCCCGTTGTAAGACCTGTTCAGACGGATGACGTTCCTTTCATCACGGTCGATTTATATTCGACTATGTCATGTGAAACACATGTGAAGGACTTCATGACTTACCCATTTGACGAGTTTGAGGAATGAGTTCCATAAAACTGCAAAAACAGACATAATGTTACATTTCCATTTGTCTGAATCGGTGCATTTATAATCGGTGGCCAATACATCACGACCCTTACATCCTCAGCAGAGTGTGTCCTGTAATCAGGGGTGGCAGGGGACCCCACTGGCCCAGCGGGGCCCTCAGTTTCCCATGGCGCTGTCTTAAAGAGCTCCAATGGTGGTTCCCAGCCGTTACGAAACCTGGGGTAATAAGGTGGCGCGCACTGATCCCTCGGCCACTCTGCTCTGCAGGAGGAGGAGGAGAGGCAACAACAGGGTGCTCAAAAAATGACCTTTAAACAACATTTAACAGGACCAACAGTGATTATGCACATGTACCTGGGTTTGGTCCATCCGTCGCCAAGCAGCTCAAAGATGGTCATCTCTTTGGGGGTGAGGTGTCCACGCAGGAAGTCAACAGAGTCTTGCGAGAGGTGGGGGGAGATGACTGAACGTGCCAGTTCAGGACTTCTACAGCTCTGCAGCACCTGCAGACATGTTTAGAAAGTCAGTGGCTTTTAACGATGTTTTAAGAACTATGAACAATCTGAAATGTTTCCACGTTGATGCCAATATTGATAAATCCCCATAGTGTCTAATGCTTGATACATTACATTTGACAGCTAGTATTTTTCCTGTTTTCCACATGATAAAAGAAACACGTGAATGAGACAAAGAACCAGACAAAATGTTCAGTGCTAATCACACCTGACGCGCTCACATTCTTGGAAAAGTCAAGACGTCTTTTTTTTACACTGTGAACAGACTATAAACACAACACAGACGTGGCTGAAGCTGCTGCAAGTTGAGTGTGATTGTGGAGGGCAACTAGTTCGTGAGACCACGTTTTCAAAGTCATCGCTTTATCTCCACCTTATCAAGCAAATCCAGCAGCTAGTGCACCATATCAATGCGAATCACAGCAGTATCTGAGGTGTGGCCCAACACCGCCACTTGGTAAACCAACATTATGTAAGTAGGGCTGCACCTGTGTCAGAGCTTATGTTCCTGCCGTTGGTTTTTTGCAGAAAGTGGGTGTGGTGCACTGGAGAATAAAACCAACTGGCAACTGTTTTCATGAAAAGCATTTAAGTAGGCTGAGTGTATTCTTGACAGATATACCTGGAGGGTCAGTTAACATTGTATGTATCACGTGACATGGAGAACATGACATGTAAACATAAAAACACAAGAGGATGCCTCTCATTTGACACAGGCTTCGTGGATGTAACATCGGAACTCTCACCAGCTCCAGAGGCCCGAAGAGGAAATGAACCAGCTCGGACGCGGATGGGTTCTGTATGTGCTTCTTGAGTTTGGCCTGCAGGGGGCGCAGTGACAGACACAGTGAGGGGGGCGGCGGCGAGGAGGCAGCAGAAAAGACGCAGGTTAGGGGCTGCGGTATCTCACCAAGAGGTTGAAAGCCAGCTTCAGTTTCTGCAGGCTATCGATGAACTCTGCTTCAGAGGGGGGCTTGGCTCGCAGGGTCAGCACGCCCTCTGTAACCGAGGAGAGCAGACGGGGGACAATGACCACACACAGACTCCAGGGTTACCAGGCCTCCATACACACACACACATAAACACACACATATTACAGACATGAAAAAGTTTTCACTCTCTGGCCAAGGCTTTAAGACACAAGCTGGACTGACAAATCCCAATATTTTATCTCCATTCAAGATTTTGACTCACATCTTCGGTGAAATGAAGTATTCCAGTGCAATCATAGTTAATAAACAGCTTTGAAAATGAGTAGTTCCCCTTGGCCATGGAGTAGAAATCCTAGAAAGAATGTGCTACATCAGGGTTTCTCAACCTTGAATCCAATAGGTCCCTAAACTCCTACAAGACTTAAAATCTAACATTCACATTGTGCGAATTTGAGTTTGATAATGCTTGTAAACTATATTATATTTTTTTTAGAGCAATGTGGAGTGTCACACAGGTTTTAATAAATTCAAAGTGCTTCATGTATTTCAGAAGCCACTTTGAAATCAGTGAGTCCTAGAAAGGTTCTCATTGACAAGTGACACCACATCTGGGTAGTTGAGAAACAGAACATAGAGTCAGTGTGTGTGTGTGTGTGTGTGTGTGTGTGTGTGTGCGTGCGTGCGTGCGTGCGTGCGTGTGTGTGTGTGTGCGTGTGTGTGTGGACGCTACACAGAAAACCAGTGATGAATACTTTTTGAGAGTCATATGTTCAGTATGTGTCACATCACTGACACCATGACTCAGTAGTGTTGCAGCAGTGTTAGTTTAATCTAATCTGCGTTTGTGTGTCCATCCATCAGATCTCCTTCATTAGGTACTGCCAATATTGTGGCTTTGACAAAAGCACTGCATGATCACAATCAGACGGGGACTTAGTGACAACATCGAAGCCAAATGAAAGAGGAATAATCAAAAAACGGTGAATGTATTAAAATTACCTTTGTCGTGAAAACTGAATATTGATCATTTTATTGGTCAACAGAACTCATCACTGAGCACAACCACCACATATGCATGACAGGCTGAGCGTGCCAAACAACAGGACACAGAGACGCCAACATGGCAGAGTGAACAATACAGACATATTGTCACTTCAGTCGTCACCACAACAGAAGAAAGGGAGACAGACCTGCTGGTCCTTTCTTCTTATTCTTCTTACTCTTGTTGCGCTGGCTGAGCTGGGAAAAGGCCTCTGCTGCCTTTTGCAACCGCGCCACAAAAACTTCAATGTCATCCAGGGCACAGCTGAGGATTTGCTGTGGGGTAGTGGGGGGGGCGAGAGACATAACCCCGAGGTTTAGCATGAGGAATTCGAAATTGTGAGACATTAAAAGGGGATCTGTAAAAATAATGACAGGCGCTGTTGTGGAATTAACACTCACCACATCCTTCTCTATGCGCTGGGCCAGCCTTTCATGTGACATGGGGTCATTTGATCCAGACGATCGCCTCTCTGCACCCGGTCACAAATGTGATCAAACAAACACGAGTGCAACCATCGCAACGGCGGAATTTTGCGCAAAAATGAGCATTGCATTTAAAAGGTGCATTCTTTGGAGCTCGTGCTCAGAATTTGAATTCTCACCCTGTGTGTTTGTGGCGGCCACTCGTCCCTTCACCGAAGGGGCGGGGCCCTTTGAGGCGGAGGGGGGGAGGATGGTCTCTCTGTGATGCTTTATTTTCTCCTGATTGACCCTGGAAGAGTAGGAAGATGAGGCATCAAGATCCTCAGCACCCTTGACACCAAATTAGCAAAGAAATGTGTTTTATGGGAAATATACTACGCTGCCACCAAGGAACAGCTCTGGTGTTTTTGCATGATGTGTCGTGCTGTCGTCCCAGTTGAGTTTTTTTAACCTACAGCTATGAATTGAGTCAACTGGCTCCCTTTAACCCCCTAATGAACACACACACGCACCACTTTTTCCCAGACTAGGCACAGGAATTACATTACCATTGCCAACAACATGCGCTCTTTGCATGCACAAGTCATGTACACATTTGTTGCGTGTAGAGCATGAAGGTCAGATCCGACACAAAAGTGAACTCTCTGCATTCTCGTCAAGACATTTTATTGCCTGTGTGAACTCAGGCACTCAAAGTCGTCTGTTCACCATCGAATCTCTCAACGCGCATGCTTTATAGGCTCCGAAGAGTGCGTGTGTACATTTGCAGGTGCGTGTGTGTGTGTGTGCAGGCTTTCTCACTTCAGTGTCTGAGGCCTCATTTTCTTCCCGTGTTTGTTGTCTCCGATGGCACTGTCTACATCTGCATGAACCATCTCCGCCTGGAGAGAGAGAGACACCAGTCAAACTTCACAGACATCAGAGTGGCGCCACCGACCAAGTTGGGAAAACTCCACCTTTCATTTACAGGCATCCAGCTGCAAACAGTCTCCAAACTTGCCCATCTATTTTTCCCCTCACATCAAATGCCATGGGGATGACAGTTTTCATGAATAAAACATTCATTTGCAATTCTAACTTTTTAAGTAAGGACATGGCCGGCAAACATCAAGTGACTGATAATCGAAGGTTGAGTCACTCAAGACACATTCCTCTCAACCTCTTCAATGGTTATTGGCAAATTATGATAATGTACAGCTTTTACTTAACTTTATCCTACTTGCACTCAGTCTGACCTATACGCAGAAATTGCCTTTGCACATGAGCAAACAGCCCCTGAGAGCAGTGAAATTTGACCTCTGGCACCAGCTCCTTTGATTTATGAATGGCATAAAACCGCAAAGCCAGCCAGTCCTTCACAGACAATAAAGGATGCAAGCTGAGCCAAAGGCTGTAGCGTTCAAACTGAGACGCACCTCCACCTCGTCACAGTGGAAGAAGTGGATATCTGGTTTGTGCTGCTCTTTGTCTTGACACATGAGCAGCAGCACGGAGTGGTAACGTGTCTTATTCAGCACCGTCTGACATAAGTGGATGGTGGGTAGAGGGAAGTTCTCCAGCTCCTCCTGCAGGAAATAAACAGACGAGAGGTTGAGGGCGCGATGGGAAAGCAGGATATGTTCTCAGTATTATCACGTTAGCCTTCAAAAAGATCTGTATGCAGAGGAAAAACATGATTTAAAAAAAAATGGTTTCTTCTATCCTGTGTTAATGTGGGTTAACAACTTGAGTCTGGTATCTCTAAACTTTAATAATTAATATATTACTCATAATATTTGCAAAATAGATGTTTTAAGTATACCAAAAAATTGACAACAGGTTCCATTTTCATATTTATCTGACAGTTAAAAGAGTATTGGCATTTCACAGTAAAATTAGTGAGCATGTTTCCCCAAATATTTCCCAAAATGTTATTCAGTGTCAGTGTTAAAGTGCCACTTAGTAATGAGGACTACACAAGGACAACATGAGACCTTTTACACTGAGAAGAACTTTTAGTCTTTGTCACAGAAATTATGATGCATATAATATATTTGTAGATGCCCAGAAGACTAAGTAGGTTTAAAACTCGTGTAGTTGTACTTGGTGGACATCATGAGCCATATCAATGCACCAAAGGCTGAGATATATTGACTTTTACCTCCAAAAATACTGGATTCTGCAGTTCCCCCACTGCAACCTCACAGGATCTTAGACCATCACTGCATTGTTCAGCATTCAAAGCTTATCAACTTTTTAAGCCTTTTAAACACGATAGCTGTACCATGAGAAAATTCAGACTCAACGAGGCCCCTGCAATTTTCTCTAGACAGACGTGGAAAAAAAAATTGTGCCTTGTCCCTTTTAGAGGAAATCAAATTCAAACAATATTTTTGATGGAAAGCTCCGGCAAAAGTTCCCTCAGGAAGATGCCTATTTAGTCCACTCACTCCTCTATTCTACTCCTCATTTCCTTGCTGTCGTCATCTGTGACTGTCAGTGAACATATCAGGTGATTTCTCTGCTGATCTCATCAATCCAGTAGCACAGAGAGACACACCTCCACTGCTGGCCTCATCATCATGCAGCCCTCTCTATTAAACATGATCCTCTCTCTCAGCCTTTAGTTTTCTCATGCTGCTGTTGCATGTCCCCTATCGCCTCCTCATCACCAACCAGTCTCCAAAGAGTCAAGGTCATCATGTAATCAGCCTCATCAGCCATCACTCTCAGAGAATCACCAGTTTCTGGACTCCATGCGGGGTTCTAGCTCGCTGCTGTTCAGGGCAGAGGCCCTTCCATTATCCATCTCCTCGCAAAGACTTTCTGCCTGCTCTAATTAATAATTTCCTAGTTCATACATTTGTCTCTCCTGATTAAACCACATTCTGCTCTGGATCACAAGCACAAATGTGCGTCATCACTGTCTATGCCACATTTGCAGTGGCGTGATGGATGGTGTGCATGTGTGGGTGCGCACGCAGCTGAAGCTGTACCTGCGTGTCACAGTCCAGCAGCCTGACTGCCCCGTCGGTGACCTGCAGGAGCATTTCCTGTGTCCAGATTTTGTCTTTTGAATCCAGAAGGGCAAGCTTCTTGATGGCATCGTCCACTGTGATGATGGACTCTGTCTTGTCCATGACGAAGGTGGAGAGATGCTGAGGAGAGAGTGTGTTGTTTAGGGAAGGACAAGCGTTTCACAATGACCTGTGTGAATCCAAAAAAAATGGCTGCATGTAAGGAGATGTAGTTTTGATATTTTGAAATATGCATCAGTTATAATTAGCTGGCTGTGTCAGGTTAAACATGTTGGGAAACAGATAGACCTTCTTGCCAAGCGTTAGATGAGAAAACTGATACCGTGCATCAGTATAATGCAAGAACAAAGAGAAAGTTATCTTGCCTGAGCATTAACACTTGAAACAGGGCCACAAGTGTTGATGATTACTTGGCCTGGTGCAGAGATGAAAGTCATATTGACCGCTTCTCAGCAGGAAAAGCAACTCAAGTTTGAATTGTCCTGAATGTTGCACTCGTCCTTTAGCTGCGACTCCACTCTGTTTCAACTCTGTTTGCTTTCATCTGATATCAAAATTAATTTACCTCTCTCCTGACTGCATATGGTTGCTGCCAGTGTGGGTGTTATTTGGGATTATCAGTTGTTGTGTAATTCGAGGGTGGGGGCGTTGTCAACATAGGACAGAGTTCTTCCAATATTAGCTTCCCACAGCTGTAATCAAATACCTGATTGCTTTATTATCTGTTGGTTCAGATTTTACATCTGAGGACAATACACTTTAACATTGATGATAAGGGTTTTGACTTCCACTGGTTTTTCCTACTCGTTTAACTGATCTATTACAAATCAACAGACTTGAAGATCGTAGTGTAAAATTTGATTTCCCCCTTTTTTATAAAGCCATTTCCGACATTTAAAGTTGTGAGTGACAGGAGGAAGGCAGCAACAGAAGGCAATGACATCGTTTTTCCATTACATTTTCTAAATCGATATTTTTTATCCATGTTGGAGAACACATGACCAGTGTTCTCTTCACATTCAACCTAAAGTTTCAGTTAAGATCTCATCTGCTTCATATGCCGCCTGACAAACAGGTACCACGAGCATTAGCATTAATATGAATTACAACGGATTAAAAGTAATACCTACACAAATTTACAACCACTCAAAACATAAATATGTGATAATTCTTTACTAAACCAGTTGCCGAGTCATTTTCAGTTAATCAGTTAACCCACCAAAGATTAGTAATTGGTAATGTAATATCATAGCATGGACATAAAGCTGGTTATTCTCTGTGTTAAAAGTACATCTACATTGAACTTTAATCCCATAGACAAACTGAAGCAGCAGGTCTTACCTCAACATGATACTGAGACGTCTCATGCATGATAAAATTGGAGTTGGAGTACTTTTTCCTTTGCTCTGTAGATAAGAAAACAAAAACATATCACGAAATAGGACACTGAGAAATCCATCTGTGATGGTACTGTATATTCTACCATGTCTACCACGACTGACCTAAAGCCCACATGTTGCCCGTGTCAGCAGCGAGAGGAGATGAAATGAGACGCTAATGTGCAAGCTGAAAAGACCAGCCGGGCAATAAGGAAGTAAGGGCATGTACAACTGTAGTATGAGTGCGTTCTGGTTTTTTTTTTGATAGCTGACAGA
Organism: Dactylopterus volitans; assembly: GCA_901007715.1. Taxonomy (NCBI): domain Eukaryota; kingdom Metazoa; phylum Chordata; class Actinopteri; order Syngnathiformes; family Dactylopteridae; genus Dactylopterus; species Dactylopterus volitans. The sequence goes on from CAAKHG010018860.1 coordinate 56,746, forward strand.
TATTTCCATGCATGTTGTGTGTATGGTTAGCTTCCCGTTGATGTGGCTTTATTTTACAGAAGAAAAGCTAATGGGAGTTTTCTGCATGTAATGTAATAGTGGTTAAACTAGTGGACTTGTGACATTAACACTTTTCAACCATAAATCATATCTTTGTCCAAAAGCAAACTCACTCACAAGTCAAAGTGAAACATATGACACAGCTGAGCAGTGATTCTTTAAATTTCATTTTTAGGAGTTTATGTGAGTTCATTTGCCTCTGACTTTTTATCGTCTTGGCCAGGCTGGCACCAGACACAGAGTCACCACAGGGTCAAAGATCAGTCACTATCACCACTCAACATCACCTTAGAAACTTCCTCATATGTGTAACTTTATTGCTACATGCATCTAATTGTTGCCACACAAAAAAAAAGAAATATTTTATGTTAAGCCAGCCTGAAATGGACTAAAATGAACTCAACACTTCAATACCTGTCTAGAAGTCAAGAGCAAATTATTGTTAATGATTATTGGATACTAGATTAACCTATAAACAACAGGTGTGATATTACCATACACATCCACACGTTAAACGCCAAAGTTAAAGTACCTGTATAGATCCATTTTCAGATGCATAGCATATTGTTTTTAATATCAATTTGTGTCTGAGTTCTTCTGCAAACTGCTCCAAATCATTGAAAGTATTGGTTAGCAATGTATCCCCCCCCCCCCCCGACATTGCCTGGACTCAAAACAATCGCGCACAGTCTCTTTCTGCACACGTCAACTGCAGTACTTCAAATAGCTCGATATGATTCGGACACTTCAAAATGTACTCTTTGAAGCTCCACGCGCTTGCCGTCACAGTCACAGTCCACACGGTGTAAGTTTGCACTTCTTAAACATTCCGTGTGCTGTTGGCTTTATTTCTAAATGGGCATGTGCTAAATGAGTGTGCCAGTGTGCTCACTGACCTATTTACCAGATGAATGGTCTGCAGGTAACAATTACTGGTAAATGAGAGCATGTCCCTCATCAGCTCCACTGCCAGATCTCTTTCTTCCTCCTCACCTAATAGAGTCAACATTTGGTGCCTCGTAGACTCAGTCCTTGTTCTTTCTGAATACACACGTTTTGACACATGGCTCTTAATGTTGACTGCGATTCAGTGTTTCAGGGTGTGTATACCACTTATATTACAAATAAAATGGGTGTCAGTGTTTTAGCACAGCATTCCAGTGCCGATAATTATTCATAATTTTGTGTGATGGCGACATTTTTTTCTTGTCATGACATGCAGCACCGAAATGACGGAATGAAGGGGGCACTTGTGTTGCCTCCTGCTGCTGTTTCCTCTCTGCCGGGTCCTTCCTACTCGGCTCCGCACAGGTGAAAGACAAGCGTCAGGTGTCTCTCTGAAAGCCGAGCTCGCCCCATGTCTTATTAATGACTTACGTTTATGCCAATCAATTCACAGTGCTGCAATAGCTCACCACAAGAGCCACTTAGTGGGCAGATCCTTAGAGCCCTCTGGAGACAATGACCATAACTTGGCAGTTTATTGAACCAATACATGGCCCAGATCAACTGGACAACCCAACCTCCCGAATGACGTCAAAATATTGCAATCAGAGACTTGCAAAACAATTGGACAGAGGGAGCATCATGTTGCCCACTGGTTTGTGAACACCTGTCCTGAAGCCTTGACTTCATTTCTTTTCTTTTTTTTTTTTGGCCATCACTTTATTGCTTGTTTGCAGCTGAAGGGGACCACATTTGGATAATAGGGTGGAGCTAAAGGGAAGAGAGGTGCTCCTCAGACCACTCTGGTAGTGTCTTACCAAACACAAGTCGTGCCCCTCTGCAGCCCCACTGGCCTCGCAGTGTCAGCGTCTGGACGGGGCATGTGTTTAATAGTCTCACCTGAGAAGGTGTGGATGAAGGAAGGCCTGCAAGGGCTGGCAGGGAGTTTGAACTGGTCTTTTGCTGCTCCAGTTCAACAAGCCTGACCTTTGTAGTGTCGCCCTCGTATAAACCTAACCTCTCTATGTACTGAAACAAACCCTTATTTTTGTAAACTCTATTCTCTGTCTCTACATTATGTTGTGGCAAACAAGCCAGGTCATGACACAAGAGAGCCAGACTCTAAAGCATAGGATCTCTATACTATCCATTCTTCTCAAAATGGGACCATAATTCACTTAATCATGTCAAATTTACATGCATCATGATGTATTGAAAAAGACTAAAACTAGTGATCAATACCATATATTCATTGGGAAAACAATCACTCAGTAGTGTCGATTTCTTTCTAAAACAATTGGATCTCTTTTAGCAACCACAGGTATCACCCCCTGCTGGCCATTAGAGTGAATGAACTTTTAATGCTTAATTTTTTCAGACCTGGAGGATACCTCCAGTTCTACTACACAGTCTATGATTACAAATGGGTTCTTCAGACACTTAATGTGACTGATCCCAAAACTGCAAATATAACATTCATTAATTCATCTTTTTTTTTCTCTAAAAACCCACTACAATAAAGCAGCTTGTTTGAATCTCTTGCTTTAATCGTGTATGGTTTCCACTTATTTACCTTTTGTGTGTTTCGCTGTTTTTACAGTCATAATCATAACTGTCTTTGTTGCAGTCGCAAATTGGTGTTTTATTCTTTCTTCCAGTCTTTCATTGCTTTGTTGTTTAAGGTACATGCAGCACTATGTAACACTGTTTTAAATAGTGCTATATGAATAAAGTATATCATAAAATCAAGTTTGTTAGTATGAAGGCGTGATTAATATTCAATTTAATAAATCAAGTGAGGAAAATCCTTTTTTGCAGCATCAAAAGACTGAATGAGTCCAAGCATTCACATAATTCCAGCAGTTGATTTCCACTGCACAAAACCCGTTTGATACACAAGTGCTGTGACCGCTAAGTTGTGGCCATTTGTTGGGCTAAAGTACGACATCAGCGGTCCTCGCAGGCTGATTCTCTGGAGCTATCCTCAAAAACTAATGTTCAACAATTTATTGCATGTTTAACTCTGCATTTATACATCAAGAGGCGAAACACATACAGTCATTTTGTATAAAATAGTCAGTAAGAGTCTAAACCATGAAGACAAGCCTCAGAAATTAACAAACTGCAAGTATAATGTTAACTGAAAGAAAATTAAGTACTCTGACTGCTTTTTCTGTCATGTAAACTCAACTCAACCTCACACATACGCACAAAACAGAGAAAAACAATGGAAATAATACAAGTCTGTCTAAAAGACAGTCCAGAGATATTTACCTGACAGGGACACACTCCTCAACTAGACACTGCCTGAGAGGCAGATGCTGGACGCTCTGAGGTCCAGGGATGATGATAAATCTGATGCGGTACATCTCTACCCAAAATATGCTGACAACAGATATGAGGTGGGAGGACGAGTCCATCATTTGCATCACTTGCCTACTGCACTGCACTTTGTGAATGGTGGCCAATTTTGCATATGAGAGATTAAACCGGGAATCTTGCTTTAAATGTTTATTCAACATGGAGAGAGCAACTGGCTAACCTTTATCCAAATATTCCACCGCCATTATTAATGGTGAACAACACTGTCCACGGGGGCATGTTTTAAGGACGATCACGCTGCGGTTGTCCTGCGGCGAGAAGGTTGTGGTGACCATCTGCCGCACATGATGAGATGAGCCAAAGAGAAACAACGTGGCCTCATCTCAAGTACAGTGGGATATTTCACAGGGATCACGAGAGCGGGTGCATCCTGTGGATATTTGGACAATTTACTGATGACAAGGTGCACAATCAGACAGTTTGGGAACATCTTGCATCCCTGCATTGCCGTCAGCTGTTATTTTGAGGCTATTCTAAATTTGGAGCAGGGCAGCCATGTATAAAAACAGGTTGTACTGTTATACCTTGGTGTGAGTCTCTATTTGGACCTATAATGTGCTGCACAATGTCCCTCTATGTTGGCAGTGGGAAGGGAGGAGCTGGCGGGGACCAGTGAGCTAATGTCTGAGGCAGTATGGGGAGGGACAGAGGTGAGAGGGAGGCAAAGTCCACCTCTTCCTTTCCCCCTTTTCAATGTGTCCTTTATTCACCTGTAAGACATGGGCATCCCCACCCTATTCCAACCACACATTAAAAACAGGCACACCCTTAACCTTCTGCTAATGTACTGTTGCACATTTCAAACACACCCTTATGGAAGTATGCAAATAAAATGTCATATCCTGGCACAAATGTATTTCTGAATCTCACCTCAGTTGTGGTGGATCAGTCTGAAGGCATGGATATATTTTGTGTTTATGCAAAAAAGACTTTAAATACAGAATGCAGATACACAAGAAAGGTTAAGGCATTGGACTTGGACATTCCAGGAACCTAATTTTTGCCTGTCCAGATCTTTGAGCCCACCATTTGTATCTGATATCAGGTTGGTCCCCTTCAGGAGTCCAGCCTCCCTCTCAGGTCCCTCAGTGTCCGATAGATATGACTGAACACAACCAACAAATAGCAAAATTTTAACCCTACTGTGTCACTGACCGAGCGCTCTGGAAGGAGGACTATGACAGCCCTACTGGGCCATGAGGTTACAGGACCACAGTCAGAGTGCTGGATTTCCTGGGGTAGTCATTTGCAAAGCAAACTAAATACTAATGTGATTTGAGTCAAGCACACTGTTGGTCCTCAGAATGTGACCGTTTTCAAGTTAGCGATATAAGACAATAAGGCTTGCAATATTCAACATTTGCGCCTCCTGATATAAATCTTTAAAAATAAAAAAAAACATATACTGTCACTTTCTTCTCAAGAGAGAAATAATTTCCAGACTGTAATAGAACTTTTTTTTTTACAGCAGATGTTATGACTTGTCATAGGTGTTACTAATAACGTCAACAACAGCTCAGTCCTACTCATGTGTCCCGCTACATCACGACAGTGTGACAAGGCGCCAGCATACACAATCCCAGAACCTTGAAAATGAAGCAGCTAAACGGAATTTAGGCTTCATTACGTTTGTTACTCAAACGACATCTCAAAATGTCTTCTGTAATAAGGGCTAATTATGACAATTATCTGGGTGTTCAGCCTGGATTAGTGCACGTCTGCAGCTCTAGCGGTCTGCATGGAACTGACTGAAGAGAAAGGAACATGTTACCCACTAATGCACTATTTTGGTCACCAATCAATGTCTTGGATAAATAGTCATGAATAGCATACAACCTCCTAAATCATTAGATGTCAACTGTTGATGGTTAGCTGTGACTCATACCTCAGAAATGAGGGCATAATTACAGGTGAAAGAAAAGTTGAGGTTTGAAAACAGGCCAACAATAAAAGACTCCTGTCAGAGGCGATGCAACTCTTCCCCACACTGTCATGCAGTCACTTACCATAGAGGGCCTTGGCGCTGATCTTGCTGTCCGATCTAGTCACCCCACTGCAATGAGAAGACAAGGCGACGGGGTTACGCTGCATGCCCTTCATCTTCTCCCCTGCACCTCTGGATGTCGACGCTAAAAACCCTCTAAACCTCCTTCACTGTAACTTCTCATGAACACAAGCCCACAAAGCAGGAGTGATATACGGAGAGCGTCT
>CAAKHG010018861.1:6314-26371 GCA_901007715.1 Dactylopterus volitans
GGTCTTATGAGACAAAGATTGAACTCTTTGGTGTGAATGCTAGGCGTCATGTTTGGAGGAAACTGCTCATCACCAGGCCAATACCATCCCTACAGTGAAGCATGGTGGTGGCAGCATCAGGCTGTGGGGATGTTTGTACAGCGGCAGGAACTGGGAGACTAGGCAAGATAGAGGGAAAGATGAATGCAGCAATGTACAGAGACATCCTGGATGAAAACCTGCTCCAGAGCGCTCTTGACCTCAGACTGGGGCGACAGTTCATATTTCAGCAGCATAATGACCCTCAGCACACAGCCAAGATATCAAAGGAGTGGCTTCAGGACGACTCTGTGAATGTCCTTCAGTGGCCCAGCAGAGCCCAGCCTTGAATCCGAACGAACATCTCTGGAGAGATCTCAAAATGGCTGTGCACCGACACTCCCCATCCAACCTGATGGAGCTTGAGAGGTGCTGCAAAGAGGAACGGGCGAAACTGCCCAAAGATAGGTGTGCCAAGCTTGTGGCATCATATTTGAAAAAGACTGGAGGTTGTGGTTGCTGCAGAAGGTGCATCAACAAAGTATTCAGCAAAGGCTGTGAATACTTATGTACATGTGATTTCTTAGTTTATTTTATTTTTAATAAATCTACAAAAATCTCAAGCTTTCCTCATGTTGTCATGATTGGGTGTTGCGTGTAGAATTTTGAGGAAAAAAATGAATTTAATCCATTTTGGAATAGGGCTGTAGCATAAAATGTGGAAAAAGGGAAGCGCTGCGAATACTTTCTAAATGCACTGTAAGTCCGATGGTGGTAAATGCAGACCGTTCTCACAGCACAGGTGATGCTTACAAACCATAGTGACTGTGATAAAGGTGCCTCTCAAATTTGGGAGTGTAATAGTTGGTAGATGGACACACACATGATCATTCTATGAAATCATTTTTCTTCATATTAAATGTTTTGTGCTCATCGGGACCAATTAAAACCGTATAAACCCTATCCCTCATGTTCTCTCTGATTTGCATCTGGTGCATTAAAACGGCTGTAGACACGTTTTTGTTTGTTCATTATGTAGCAAATAGGGATGTTAACAATTGAACAGTAACTTCAAACTTCCATTAAGAAATTTCACCAGTTGGATGATGTATTAACAGACAATATGCCATTTCATTTGCCATCTCACGTGCAAACACGCAAGAGATTTTATTGTGTGGTGGAAAAAAATACATTGTGCCAATAAACAGGATGGGCAGTTAGGATTCTGTTAGCTACAGACATTCAGATCGCTTTAACCACAGGGTTACATCACCGTTGACATGTAAGTACATCAGTGTTCAGTGTTTTATTCCGCTATCTTACATTGTTTGTGCTTCAGTAGCATAACAGACATGGCTATAACTCAATAAAATATAAACTGAGAAAAGGTGTTTGTATCACATTAATTAAGGATTCATGGACTATTGATTTTCAAGGTGTTCAACTAGCAGTTGGTTAGCAGTCAGTGTTACAATGGCTCGCTATAAGTTTTGCATCCTTAATGTATTTCCGTTGGTCACCTGCGCAGTGGCAGGAAACCTCAGTCTTTTGCATATTCCTGAACATTGCACTATTGTTACTGCTCACTGTTGCCAGCAGCCAAATAAACAAATTAGGAGATGCATGGAAACAAGGACTGGGCAACAACATTAACTTAATAAGAAGTTAAAACTACGTTTTTCTTCTGATGCCACTTTAAGCAAACACAAGATGATAAAAAAAACTTCTTTGTGCGTCAAGATCTTATCCAGGATGTTCTCGTTCCCCGAAGCCTCACCGATGTTTAATCTGGCAGTATGTGAATTTCCATCGACGATCCCTGTCAATTGAAAAAAAAGTGAGGGGTTTACAAACAAATAACTGATCATTATGAAGAATTACTGGTAAAATTCTTGGTGCTGAAGAGGTGAGAGAGATGTACTTGCCGTGTTTTGCTGTTAAAGGTGCTTCTCACTCCTGTGAGGAAGTTGCTGCCAGGAACTGGAAAGTTGAAGAACTCCTCCCAGTAGTTGACCATTGGCGTTTCCTTGCAGTTGAATGTGACAATAGCAGGGTTGCTACAGCAGTAAATCCTCCATCTGAAATACAAGAACACTTGCAATTTCAGCTAATATTTTTTGGGAGGCAGTTAAAAACTGTTATTTTGCCACACAACTGCATTGTCAGTAACCTTTGAAACCCATTTTACTGCAGATTACGTTGATTAGAAACTTTCTTCCATGTTCATTATGCTGAAATGGATTTTTTTTTGTGACACATAATGACTTGGTAAAGGGATAGATAATGGTTTTGTTTTTTTAATATCTGCCACTTCCTTTGGTTAATGCGGAGTCATGACCTCAATTATAAGATGTGGTTAGGGTTAGATGACAGTTGTGATTTGTAAAAGACACTTGACTGTTGTTCTTGCAAATGAGACACTAGTAGTTGCAGACAACCAAACCGTGGTTGTTCTTTGGAAAGGCTCGATGTTTCTTTTGAACCATCAACCCCTCCAGCCTGCGTCCTTATGTGGACTTTCTTGCTTTGCATTGATTTGCCTCCAGCCCGAGCTTGAACCAAAAATTGACACTTGGAGTTGGGTTTGGTCTTATGGGTAGGGCTATTTGACTCGCACATTCAGTTTTTAGGAATGTAAATTAGTTGGAAAAACTAAAAATGATGAACCTACTATTCTTAGACATGTTCTCTTCAAGCACAGGGTTTTTGTTATTTGTAGGTGTTTTTTTTTTTTTGCAATTAATTGCATTTCAGGCAACAAACACAACACTTATGTTAACAGTGTCAGATGCAAAAATGCCCTTCGATCTGCTCTCTAAAAGCAATTGCGGATACAGTTCTGTTGTTTGAGAATGGGTTTGTTTGTTTGTTTTGTTTGTTTTTTTAGACACAGCTCATTGCAGATACTCACATCCTGTCCTGCAGGACTCTGCCACGTTCACTGCGGACTCCTGATATCACTGCATTGTTTGCACATTTGAAGTTCATGGGTCCCCAATACTTGTTCACGTCACGTGACCAGCGGCATGTCGTGAATTCCGCAAAACCTTTGCATGAGATCCCCCAAATGCGATCTTTTTTCAATTTGAAGTGGGAACTGTGTCGGGGGTAGGGAGGGAAGACAATGACAAATATTATTTAGCTTTCATCAAAGAGACAATTATGGTATAAATTAAAGTAAGATTCTAGAGAAATCCCATCTTTGCTTTAACTGAGAACGTCTTAAGCCAGGGCTTGCATTTAACTCAGAAGCAATGTTACGTAGAGAATGATGCTATGTAACTTCAGAATACAAATTTAATATTTATCGTAACACACTTGATCGTCTTCTTGTCTCAAAAGATGCTTTGACTAGTGGCTGAGATTTTAGAAGAAAGGCCTTCACGCTAAACCCTTGAACCCACAACCACAATCAATTTCAGGAAAATATGAAAACACAAGTGTCCCTCCGAGAATATTAAATAAATGAGTGCTGCCCACCTTACGATGCCGGAAACAGCTTGGCCAGAAGCACATTTACGCCTCAAATCACCATGAATCTCGTTGTCCCAGTTGTCATATTTATGCAGATAATCTTCTGCAAGGATAAAGAAGCAGGAAAAGCCTGTCAGTCTCATTTAAGAAAGCACATCATAGTTAGTTAATCTTTAATAAAAATGGCTTAATCTCGAAGCACTTACTGCAGTTGTAAAGCTTGTTGATCTTCAGAATGTCATTTGTTGACATGGAAATCCTTTGGCCAATCACTCCCTCGAAGGAGGTGATGGTTTCTTCTCCGTTTTGTGTAAAGTCCTTTGGTCCATAATGCATAACAGAGGAGTAGTCATATGGAACGTTGAGGTTGTTTGTCTGCAATCTTTTGAAGTTTCCCTCTTTTCCAGGCCTAATGTTTTCATAGTTGATCTTGACATAAAGGTCCCTGTCAGTTCTGCTTTGCTCATGCCAGAAGCCGAGCGCATGAATGAGCTCGTGCTGAATGATGCCCTTATTAATGCAGCTTTGATCGAGGGACAGTTCCTGGGCGCCTCCTTTTTTCCCGACATCTGACGAGCATCCGTTTGATTTGACGATGCTTATGCGGTTGGTTTTGTGTTTCACAGAAACAAAGCGGACGCAGGTGTTTAAGTGGAAATCTTTCATAGCATCTTGAATCACGCTCTCGTCGTAGCTGGTAAAAGATTTGCTCATGGTGAACGGCACTTCCACCAGCCGGCCCGACTTCGGCCATGTGCAGCTCTCGCAGACTTTTGCGTTCCTCCCTCGCAGGACGACATCTCCTTCAATGAACTTGCCTCCCAGCGGTTCGTTTATAGCAAGGATTTTAGAATTCACAATCGGAGTATCTGGAAACAGAGGTTCAGTTTAATTTGTGCAACACACATCTTCCAGTATGAATGTTTGTTAGTTATGGACAGTAACATGTAAAAAAAAAAATGTATCACCTAGTTTTGTCCCTTTGCAGTAATTGTAGCTCCAACGATGATCGCTGTCAATTAGAAATGTCAGACATAATCATTTAACAGTTTACTAGACTGGTATTTTGAAAGCATGTCGGTACTCTGTGGTTTGGGAGTCTAGACATAAAAAAAACACGACCAGCGTTATACTTACCCCTTACTATTTTTGCTGTGGGTTCGGAAACCCGTCAGGTAGTTGTCGCCTGGTACATACCAGATGAAGTCCTCATTCCAGTAGTTCACCTTTGGGGCCTCCTGGCACTCATATGTAATAAATTTTTCAGTAGAGCAGCAGAGAATATTCCATCTAAAAAAATACAAGATCAAAAAATAAATCATCAAGACATCTTTATTAACACCTTATCAATTTTCACAACTCATTGCTGTCATTACATTTTAATGACCGCAGGAATCAACTGACCGTCTGCCACCATCTCTGATGCTGTAAGTGCTGAAGACCCCACCAACCACGTGATTGGCTTTGCAGTTGAAGTTGAAGTCTTCATTATATAATTTGTGTTGACCCGACCAGGAGCAATGAAATTCGCCCTCAACAGGCTTGCACCCTATCTTCCACCGGCGATCGTTGTTGGCACCACTGTGTGTGCTGTGAGACACGGCAAACCAACAGGATTTTAAAGGCTGGATCAAAAGAATAGAGCTGCCACAATTAATCGATCAGTTCACGTCTAAGAAATTTAAACATAGGTTTAATGAATTTTAAAGGAAAAAGTCAGAATGATCTAATTATAGCTTTTTGAATGTGAATATGTTCTGGTTTCTATGGCATTTGATAAAAAAAAAATTCTGCTGACATTGGTTCCAAAAGCAGTTGTGAATCAAGAAAATGATCAACAGATTGACAGTGAAAGCTGGCTGATGGTTAAAGAAGCAACAGTTGAAGCCCAGTATCAACCACGCAAAAGATTAGCTGAAATATTCTGTAGTGGTCATTGATCAAGGTGATGGGAATAATACTCAGAAAGAAGAAAAAGAAACTATACAAAAGAGCGGGTACACTGGTCTGGAAGTGAGCTTGTATTAACCGTACAAAGAAAAAACTCCAACACGATTACACATCAACTTTGACTCAAATATCTAAGTGATTGCACACCTGTACATGCCCTCAGGTGCACAGGTGAGATGATGGCATTCACACACACCCCTCACACACACACACGCACACGCACGCACGCACCATGTGCATCAAAGAGCAAAATTGGCTACCACATATGCTGTTACGATTATGGCATTCATCCACATAGACATTCTGTCTTAATCTACGGCTTACCTTTTGATTTGTGAGACAACATGGTTGGTTGGACAAATGGATAACAAAAAACCTTTTGGATTGTTGTCGTATTCTTTTGCTTCATGTCCAGCTAGAAAAGAAAAGTGGTTATATGTGTGAACAGTCAACTTCCTTACCGTGAGCAAAGTAATGAAAAGACAGTCTGGCAACTTTTGCAGAGTCACAAGCGCTACTGGCAGGATAAGTAGTTAAATCTTAGACGTTACCTGTCAGTAGAATGAACGCCACAGTAAGCATCCACATGATGAGGCAGTGTCTAACCCTGCGATGTCACTGACTGCAGGTGCTGCAGTTATTATACTCGTGACAAGGAACTAGTGACGTAGCATCTGCCTCTGTGGGCGTGTTGAAACGCGAATACTTAATTTTAATTTTTTTTCTCTTAACTAAAAGGCTGCCTCCTGCAGTTCTGAATCCCACCACAAAGCCATCTGTCTCAAAATGACATATTTAGAATTTATTTCGAAGGGTCGGGAGGGGTGGGGTGTGTGGGGTTCTGCAGTGCCCTTAAATAGCTTGGATGTAACTCTACACCTGTTTCCTCATTTTATAATTTGAGCATTTATGATTATGTTAATCGTGCTCATCAGCAATTGCGTGCAGAGCAACACACTCCTCCTAGTTAGCTAGTTAGTTCCTTTATTGTCTTTATAGCCATCATTTCCTGTCAGTGTTTCCACACGGTGCGTGCAAACCCTTGGAAAATCTCCACCATAAGCAGTCGTGGTTGGTTTCGTAGACGTCCTGGAGGAGATTGTTTTCCTGAGACTGTCATTGGTCCACTGTAGGTACGAAGGAGAAATCCCCAACCTTGACATTGGAAAGCCTGTCATTGTCCAAATAATTTTGGACCAAATTGTGTGTCTTGTAACACACTAAAAACATCATATGTACAAGTTAACTTTTCAGCAGAGGGGATTAAATATAAAATGGATTTCCGCTGAGTGGTTATAACTACGGCGCAGCATTAGTAAGGAATGTAAACCAGTTGGCGTATTTAATAAGCTCCAGCAGTTTATGAAAATTTAATTTATCTTAAACTTCCATCAATATAAAGTCACGAGCATTAGCTTGGGCATCAATTAAAAAGTGCAGCAAAATATAAGTTTCAGTCATTACCTTGTTTCACAGAAGTCCTGTTTTCTTGACATTTTTTTATTGAAATTCCAGATTTTACACTGAGAGGCCTCTACTCATCAGTTACACAAACGTAATCCACTGTGTTGCAAACAATATAAGAAAAAAGACCCAAGATTGTAACCCTGCACAGTTGCCCAAAAAATATGGATTCAAAGAAACTGACAAAATCATAACGATAGGCTGCAAAAATTCCCTTCAGATTCCCTCTGCAGCCAGACAGAAATGACCAAAATCAGTGCTGGTCGAGGAGAGGACGGATTTGTTCTTGCTAATGAGGAATATTTGAAACGCAGTCGCATGCATTTTTCCCACTATTCACCAAGCACGCCTCCTGCTCAACAAGTAAGCAAAGTCGTAGAGCAAACTTTTATTTCTCACTCATTTTCCAGACTTGTTTACAGGAAGCACTTAACAGCAGGCCAGCAGAGCGAATACCTCTGCCAAGGCTCTTGTCATATACTCTGAGAAATTAAAATGTAATGGCTTCTTCCTTGATCCATGCGACACTTCTCCAGCAGTTGTTGTGAAAATCATCCAGGTAGTTTTTGCGTAATCCTGCTTTAAATGATAACTTTTGTCCTGCAAAAACATTTAGGACAATGCATACAAATATGAACCTTCCTGTGAATGGTAAACGTCTTTTTTTTCCCTCTTCCAAAAAAACAGACCTTGTCCGTCATTTACTTAATGCTTTCTTGACATGCACCTATGTATGGCAATTATGCTGAAATGGCTCCCCCTTGTGACAGCTGTGACAAACTAATTCTAAGAAAATAGGATATTTTTACAGTGATTCTTACACATATTATATTTATATTTCATTTCCAATGTATATTATGAAAATTGTCCTCCAGAATTAGCTGCCTAAAGCAAACCCAAGACATTAATTTGTATCTAGATAATCAGTTCAGTACTTAATGGTCTTGAGACCAGAAGTTTACTCATGAAAAAAAATGTTAATATATCTTTTCATGTCCACAGGAAGGATCTGTGCGTGTCCCACGAGCCCTGCAGCCTTATTTGGGTCTAGAATTAATTGAGAAGCCGAAGTACACGCCATTGAAATATATTGGGCCCAACCAGCACAACCAACCACCCAGGCCGGCTCCCAGGACCAGATGCCACAAACACGGCTGACACGGCACGCGTCCGCAAACGCCCGAGCCGCTTCACCTGCAACACATTCAAGTGACCACGAGGCTGCTCTTTTAAATGAGTCTCCATTATTCTTGAAATCGGCTTTACCCTGCAGTTTACCGGTGTAAAGCTGTTTCAACTTTTCTTAAATGTGGGGAAAAGTGGAAGTCATTCAATATATGAATCATGTAACCATGTTGGCATAAAATAGAACATATGAAAGGTGAATTAAATTGTCTGTGTCCGTTGCTTGCTGCTTCACAATTCGGTTGGGTGCAGAAACGGGTGACCTTGAGGGAGGCTGCAGTGACATCACTCGCTGTTACAGACTGTTATTGATGTGCAAGCGTAATTAACTAACAAATGCAGTGGAGGTGAGGAAGGATCAATAGAAACGTCAATTCAGTTTTCTTTGCGTAATCGCTTTGCCTCAGTGGGCTTCAGAAATCTGTACAGTGAGCTTAGACCCTCAGCTCAGATGGGGAAGATCCCTTTATCAAAGAAAAATGGAGAAGAAACCTCAGGATGAGCCACAGAGGACGATCCCTCTCCCGGGACGGACAGGCGCGCTTTAGATGTGACCTGTAAAGAGATCAGAATCAAAGAAATTCAAATACAATGCCTGAATTACTGTTCGATAAAGATGAGGCATAGTAGGATGGATGAGAGGCGACAGCTGAGCAGCTTGAGGTGCCACCATTCAGCCCCTGCACCACTCAACCTCATCTCAACTGTGGTGACCGGGAAGAGAACAGGACACTGAAGACATTGGCAATATACATATTTATTGATGGCTACACATTTGTGGAATGTGAAACTGAGATGACTGATGATGCATGAGGGAGGTCTGAAGGGGAACCAGTCCTCACATCTAACCACTAAATGAGGCAGACTGTAGAAAGAAGTTCCTCTGCAGCTGATGGCCAACAGGGGAGAGGCTGAGTGAGAGGGAGGTGTGGAGAAGAAAAGAGAATGGAGAGAGATCGTGCAGCTTGAAGGAAACCAGCAGAAGACAACGCAGATGAGAAAAATGCAAACAGTCTGTGTAAAATAGATTGAATTTTCGTCTTCAGGACAAACGCAAACTGAGAACTACTCCATGATAAAATGATGACGATCAAATAACTACTGAGTGGACATCTGAGATGACCTGTAGAAAGTGATGGAAGGAGACAAGAAAACAACCGTGAGGGAGCAGCGGTTCTCTGGGAGAGAAGGTCAGAGGTCAGAGGAGAGTGGCCCGACTGGTTCAAGCTGATAGAAACAAAACAGTTTTATCAATAACCATTTGTTGCAGAGCATCTCTGAACCCACAACACGTCCGGCCTTAAATCAGACGGACTACAGCAGCAGGGGGCCACGCTGGGGGCCCCTCCTGCCAGCTAAGTACAGGAAATTCGGGCTCAAAAAATGGCCAATAGAAGATTGGAAAAACTTTGCCGGGTCTGATGAGTCTCTGATGAGCTTCTGCTGCGACGGGTCAGAATTCGGCACATACGGAATGAAAGCATGCATCTTATCCTGCATGGTATCAGCGGTTCAGGTTGTTGGTGATGGTCGTAGCACCTTTTGGGCCCCTTAAGACCAATTGTGTACCGTTTAAATGCCACAGCCTAACCACTGCTGACCATGTCCATCCCTTTATGACCTCAGCGTACCAATCACCTGCCTCCAGTGGAATAACGTACCATGTCAGCTCAAATAATCTGAAACTGGATTCTTGAGCTTGATGATGAGTAGAGCACCACTGGGACATGGTGGAGCGGGAAAGTCGCATCTGGGATGTGCAGATGGCGAATCTGCCGTCTCAGTATGGACCGAAAATCTCGGAGGAAGGCTTCCAGTTCAATCTATGCCACCAAGAATTTAAGATACTTCTGGAGGCAAAAAAAGGGCATCCAGCCTGATACTAGCAAGGTGTGTAAGTGGCCGGTGAGTGTACATGAATAGAATATGAATTATACAGATATAAAAATTCTAGGCCTCAGGCAGAATAACTAAAGGATGGTTCAAGACCTCCAGCTTTAATAATAATAAGATTTGTCAGAAAAGGAAGCTGCGGGTGTTATGAGATCTTTGCAGGAAGGCAGGGAAGAGAAGCTAAGAAGGGAAACATATGATCTTTTTTTTGCATCATTCTGGTGGACCAGCTGCGGAATCTACGGGACTTTTTGGCGCAATAATCCAGCCTGGCAGTACAGCAACGCGCGCACTAGTTTATCCTTCCGAGCCAGCGTATTTCTGACGGCAGCAGATCCCCACCACCCGTGGACGCCAAACGCGGCGCCCTGCGACGTTCACGTGTCCGCGCAGCCTCCCGCCCGCTCTCATAAGCCACTCGCGGCTGCGTGCGCGGCGCGTCCGGCTGACGTTCGCACCGCTTTAAAGGGTTTGGAGCTTTTCTCAAGTCACCTGACGCATATTTACACGCACAAGCCCGCGCGCGCACGCACACATGCACACGCGCACGCGCATACGGTTGTGCTCCGTGGCTCGGCGGGGTGTGTGTGAAGAGAATCCAGACCGTTATTCAAGGTTATGAGCCTCGTTTTCCGGATCCTATGGGAATTCTGATACCTGCAGTTTGTCTCCTGGCAGCCGTCGGAGGTGAGTGTTCGCCGCAGGAACAACGGCCAGTCGATGAGTGTGAATTAACGCCGCGATGCACCAGCCGGAGGCTCCGCCGACACTGTTCTTACCGTAAAGAGATGAAAAAAATGTTTTTTTATTTATTTATTTATTTTTTAATCGATGATACTGTGGAGCTGACGGCAAACGCCTTACGTAATTTGTTGTGCGCCCACCTCTCCGCCGCCAGCGTGCGTGTGTGTGTGTGTGTGTGTGTGTGTGTGTGTGTGTGTGTGTGTCGGGGTGACGGCGCAATGATGAAAGGCAGATGTTTTTGTGCTTCCATGACCGCGGAGACCGTGGACGTGGGCGGGAGAGGAGCGCGCGCGGCGCCGGCGCACGCTGAAAATCCTGCGAATCCACTCGAAACACATTCCAGTGTGTGTGTGTGTGTGTGTGTGTGTGTGTGTGTGCGTGTGTGTGTGGAGGGAGAGCAGGGCGCCAGTCTGCGTGGCGTAGGGACGTCATTTTGACTGCAAGGTGGCAAGTTTGTTATTCGCAGTTTCCCCCTGAACAGCCTACATGGCGTTGATCGGTTTAGGTGTTATTTAACGTCCAGTCGCGGCAGTCAGACACCGTCCTGAAGCCTCGGCTGCTCGGGGAGGAAGATGGTTCCCCATCAGCCGACGATGCACCTGCAGCTCAGCCTCACCTCCAGACGAGCTGGATTCCGTAATTCGACAGAGCCCGTGTCAGATCACACACACACACGCACACACACACGCACACACACACACACACACACAGAAAGAAAGAGGGAGAGAGTTCATCACATGGACGTGTGAGCAGGTCGAAACCGTCCGTCACGTGTGCCCGTGGGCCTCACCATCGAGGCTTACACATATTGATCCTGATCGGACCGTCCTGGCAGTGAGAGGAGGAGTTTGGGTTTGACTCTTCATCTGCAGAGTTTGGGCACGTGTGAAGCTGAACACAGTTCCCAAGTAAACAAAAGTATTGCAGTATATATATGCACCGAATATACTTACCACATCAGGTCAGATTTAATAGAATAGCTTCAAGTGACTGACTGTCATGACTAACGTATTGGCGCCTACATATTATGATGACGGTGTATGTGTCTTTTTGATAGACTGGCACACATTGTCTGTTGCACTTTTATGCATGTTTTTATTTAGACACATACTGTATGACGGGTAAACAGCAGTAAACAGCCTTTGCACTTAAACACGTAACAATAACAGAACTGCTGTGAGGCTGCAGGCTGGATGTGGATCGTGTCTATGCTCACATTCAGGCCCTTGTGAGATTCAGGGGATCTGCGAGGGAGACTTAGTGTGCCTTTAATGATATAATAGCAGGAAGGGATTGGTGACTGATTTAGCCCTGATGGGAAACTACCTGCGAGCTCAAGCCTTTGGGAATATCTGCGCCCCAGATTGACGGAGAGGGATAAGCGTCTTTGCTGTGTCACTTTGCCAAGGCAACTGTGTTTACCTCAACAAGGATCCAGCTCCTCCCACACTCATGCAGGGCGAACCACTGCCAGACAAACAGTCCAGTGCTTTTGCGTCCTTTGTACTGCTGCAGAAATGCAAAATATGTCGACTTTAATGGCTATGCTACACTTTCTTCTGCATGTCTCTTCAGTGGGATGTCGGCCAGTAATCTCACCCCTTAATGATGCAAAGGTCAGAGTCAAGTCTTACTTCCTCGAAGATTTAGATTGTTATGCGTATTGTAATTTATTGACCATTAACCGTGTGTGTTCTGTGTTTGTGTTTGTGTGTGTGTGTGTGTCTGTGTCTGTTTGGCACATCAAGGTTGAATGTGTTATTCAGGAGACGCTGAATGGAGATGGGTCACAACACGGGTGTGGCCCTCAGCTAGCAGGTGACGTCCCTAATAATTGACACTCACATGGTTTCCGCTGATAATTAATGAAGCCGGGTAATTTTTAAGCAAATGCACCAAACAGTCATTAATTCGCTACTCTCATCTTTTTTCATATCACTGCTAATTACTAATTTGTAGTTTTGAGCTGTTGATCAAACCGGACAGTTTTTCTGATTTGCTTCATAAACTCAACAACCAGCTGATTAAATCTCCTTTTAACAGGGGCTGAATAGAGCATAGTGAGTTTCAAGATGTTTAAGTTTATTTGCTGCAGTTTCTGCCCACTCTTCATCCATGATGAGTGTTTCAGTGCTGCTGCTGCACACCGACTTGTCACACAGTTGTTGTTAAGTGTCTCATAACGTTTCACAGAGGAACTCGATGATGTGCAGAGACATCAGGGGCTGCTCAGAGAGCTGCAGAGGCTGGCTGATGATGGTACGTTGGTGTTTCACATCTGCCCATTTCTTCTTCATGTGCCTGTTTTGCTCGCAGTGACGGTGATGTTTTGCCGACGCGCAATGAGCATGACGACACTGACCACTGGTGTCTGCCTGTTGCAGAGAGAGACGGCGAGAAGTATGACGAGCGGGAGGGATACGAGTACAATCTGGCCGATGACGAGGGCGACTTCGAGCAGACGGATGAGGAGGTAAAGGAGGATAAGGGGGTGACCAAAAAGGCAGAGGAAAAGAAGGAAGACAAGGCAGAGGGAGATGATGCCAAGGAGAAGATGATGGAGGAGCCACGCATCGAAGACAGAGGGAGGGATGAAGAAGAGGAGAGAGCTAAGGAGCTTGAGGAGCTGTTGGCTGAAGAGATTGCCAAGAAAGGGCAGGAGGAGCGGAATGACGAGGAGCTCAAAGAACTGCTTAAAGAGTTGAAGAAGAAGCGCTATGAGTCAGTGAAGGAAAGGGAGGTCCAGAAAGGCTCTGGAGGTGAGCAGAAGGAGGAGGAGAAGCAAAAAGATGAAAGTGAAAAAGAGGGAGAGATAGCAGAGAGGCAGAGGATGGAGGAGAGGAGGAAGAATGAGGTGGAGCTGATGGTGGAGAAGGAGAAGGTGGAGAAAGAGCTGAAGGAGCTGCTTGAAGAGCAGGACAGCAAGAGCAATCCAGATCAGGCGAGGGAGAGGAGGGAGAAGCAGGAGGAGCTGGACGAGCTCATCAGGAAGATGAAACGGGTTCAGGAGGAGGAGGAGCAGGAGGAACAGGGAAAGAAGGGCAAAGATGGCCTCGAGAAGAGCGAGACAACGGAGGGCGAAGGTGGGAAGGAGTCCGGTGAGAAAGGCGAGAATGAGGTCAAGACCAAGGAGGAAGCAGTGGAGCTGAAGGAGCCGCAGCAGAAAAGAGTGATGGAGAAGGCGAGCGATGAGGCCACACGGCAGTTTGAGCGGGAGAGGTACAAGGACGAAGAGGAGGAGGAGGAGGAGGAGAAAGAGGACGACGAAAACGAGAAGGATGAGGAAGATGAGTACGTCAGAGAAGATGAGGAGGGCCAGGAGGAGGATGATAACGATGAAGGTGACGAGGAGGAAGATGACGGGGAGGTAGGTTCATTTTTGTGTTTTGACCAACTTTTATTTCCCCTCCTCTCGTCGGGCGGAGATAACAAACACTCGTAGAGTGCTGTGCAAAAGGGCTCAGGCACTTGCGGAGATGTTGAAGTTGTGAAGTTGAGATGCTTACGAATATAACCACTAATTCTTATCTTTGGCATGCCATGCCAGCAGCAACAGCCCTTGGTGAAAGGGCTCTCAGTTCTTCAAGGTTCTTGATGGGAACATTGTCGAGGCGTCTTCTTGAAGAGGTCGCCTCAGTGGCCTCTGTCGCTGCATGTGATCCAGACTGACTCGATGACCTTGAGAACAACCGTCTGTTGCGGGACTCCTTGTCCTCAAACATGATAATGCTTTAAGTACAAGAACCTGCGCTGGGGAGGTCATTCTTTCTGACCAAACTCCATTTTACAGAAAGGCAGCCTCAAAGCTTTGTAAGCACGCCAGCTCTCTGGGGAACAACCCAACTTCGGAAATGCCAAATTTTGACTTGTCAATCCAAAGTGTTCATCTGCCATTTTTTTCTGCACCCCAGTTCTTGTGCTGCTGTACTGAGCATGCGCCTCTCTGGGGTTTAGCGGATGGTGGTGCTGGACAACTTTAGATTTTCTTTTAGGGATGTCAAGGTGGTGCGGTGGTTAGCACCATTGCCTCATAGCACGAAGGTTGCAGGTTCGACTCCCGGCTTTCTATGTGGAGTTCGCATGCTGTCTGCGTGGGTTCTCTCCGGGTACTCCGGCTTCCTCCCACCTCCTAAAAGCATGCTGAGGTTAATTGGCTACTCCAAATTGCCAGTAGGTGTGAGTGGTTGTATGTCCTTCATGCTGGCGTCTCGTCCACGACCGCGACGCGGAAGACAGTGAATGAATGATGTCAAGCTTGGTGTTCCTTTTGTCTGCTGGACTTTTGGTTACGACCCCTCAGCTTCCCACATTATGTGCGTTTGGACAGCACATCTGGAAACACCTGCAGGAGCAATACCTTGACGCGATGCTCCCTCTTCCTGCGATTTAAGCCTGTTCAGAGAAAACGACAATCAGACGGTCTTTTTTTTCTTTTCCCCTGTCCCCTGTTCAGTCTGGCTGTCCTTCACCCAGATTTTACACACGGATGTCTGTTTCCGTTTAAGATCTTGGTTCAACCTGCATAATGTTGCTGCTGTTCAACACTAGAACTGTAGAATTGCTTCATCATTCTTCTGGCTACATGCCAACAAATTCAATCTGAAGCGCCTAAAGCCTTTCTCACAGTACGTTTTTCTTCCCACTCAAAACAGCTTTGCAAGTATTTGGACCAATTAAAACAATTATAAAGAATAGTTTAACAAGTCGTCCATTAATTCAACAAATCACGTTGCAGGGTTCTCTTTGTTTGTAACAACCTTGGTTACTGCATTCAATTACAGCTGCAGTCATGACTGTCACTTCTAGGGCCTCTCAGCATGCCTGCATTAGAAAGAAGATTTTAGGAAGCCATTATCACAGTGCATGAAAGCGCCCACTTACTGCTGTAGTTATTTTTGAAGTGTAAACCCAGGACATTGTATGAGAAGTATGGTCTTCACGTCTCATACTCATAATGCAAGAGTAGTTTAAAACGTACTTATACTTAATTTATTTTCCATTCCGTTAACTTTCCCCCTCTACCTAATCAGAATTTTATATTATATGTTATTGGTGCCTACTTTACCTGCTTATCTACCTGCCTGCCTGCCTTATTTTTTTATTTCATGTAATTTTATTATTTTTTTAATTCATATATTTTAATTTTGTAACCTCCATTTTTATTTCATAATCTCTATTATATCTGGTATGTTTAATACCTGTTTGTATATTGCATTTAATGTATGTAATGTTGAAAATTCAATAATAAAAAAAAAAAAATGTTATTGGTACTGCACAAGTATAGAATTACACTATAAATGGGAACTGTAATCTAAAGAGTGACTGTGTGTTGTGCATTCCCGAGTCATGTTTTCCAAATGTTTTATATCTGCAGGAGCTGCTGGAGATTGAAGCAGAGTTGCGCAAAGTCGCTGCAGAGCTCAGGGAGCTTCGCCGAGGATAAGACACGCACGCACACACACACACGCGCACACACACAAGACTGACACAACCTTTTCTTGCGTTCGCGTTCAAACATTCAGTTCAGACATTTTCCATGAATAGCTGTCAAAGCTCCTCAGCTTGCAGAGATGTCTTCAGATGTACTGTAAATTGAAGCTATAGAAACTGTACATACTGCTGTGTCATTTTAGGTCAGCTTGCCTGAAATGTGCCACCACAGTTTCCTCGAGACACATTTCCTTGCTCTGTGCATCCATCGCTTGTGTCCCTGCCCATGCCGTCTGTAAGGTCAACAGGTGACTTCAGTTCAGTTATAAACTGCCACGGATGCAAGGCATTCAGCAATTTCATAAGAACATTATTTTTTACTGGAGATTGCTAACCACACATATACCATCATCTTTGAAATCTTACTCATGATATTGGCAATGAGTGTTTCCTGTCTGACAGTATCATCCTTGATGTTGTGTTCCCGGAGGGAAAAAAAAAAGCCCATAGTCCCGAGCATTAATAATGCGTGTATTTACAATGTATATTTTGTGCAATAACTAATAACTGTGTTCTGACTGTTACTGATATTTCTACACAGGCGTACGTCCTGAATTCAAGTAGTAACAAAGATTGTGTTTCATTTGGCTCACGCACTGTTAAAACCAGACTGTTTGTGGCGAACCAGGGTGGCACAAGCAAAACACAGAGGTTGATTACTGTTAAATTCTGCACCCTGACACATATGTCAGAAGTTAAGCTGTGCGTAGTTTGAGAAGGGACTTGATGTGCTTAGAGCTTATAAGGTCTAAAAGTGTCGCTTGAGGTTCAGCCAGCTTTGCACTCTTATCTCAACAAGCCAAGGAGGAGTGGAGGGAAGAGGGAGACACTAAAGCCATTTTCTTGTCTTTTAGTAACCGAGACACTGACAATGAATAACTGCTCAGTAGTGTCGCATCACATTCGTCATGGCTGCTGTTCTCATGTCATCGCTGTAAATATGAGATATCCCAGTCAGTAAGCCAAGGTCATGGAAAATATGAGACAACAGCGCCCCCAGGAGGACACTGGTGAGAATTGTACACGGTGCAGGATTAACAGGGTTGCCAGTGGAGGCCCACTCAACTGCAATAACACAATATAGACAACAGCACATGTGAATGCAATAATTAGCCAAGTAATGTATTATGACATGAATTTTAATGTAATCAAGGTGCATCATATCCTACTCATATAACAAATATAATCTCTTTTTTCTACACAGCCGAGATTTAATTTAAACACAAGTGATTTGAAGTAGCTGGTCGACGTGTAAACGCACAGTAATAACACACTGATGAGCTCACTACTGTCTTTTCCAAAGAAGAGACGTTTCTGTACGGTAGTTTTGTTTTTCTAGAGAAGTTGAAAATGTATCTTACAAACCAGCAAGAAAGATGTAGGATATGTCTGGGATCATTTATAAGAGCATAGAGGACATTTCAAATAAAATCAAACACCATTTGTAATATTACTGGCCAATCGGAGTGCTGTATTTTGTGCCTGCGGTATTTTCTTCTATGCTACCTGTCAATCAATAAACGGAAAGTGTGTTAAGCCGTTATGTGTGTGGCTCGTTTTGTCAGAAAGGAATTGCTTTAACAGCAGAAATGGTTACAGTGTGAGGATCCGGGGTTGGTTTTCTTTCTTGCACTGCTTGTATGTGTGTGTGTGTGTGTGTGTGTGTGTGTGTATATGTATACGCTCCTCCATAAACACTGGCTCAGCACTCCACTACTCTGCCAGACAACCCAAGCTCATGCCTTGCAGTCTCTTGCTTGTTTCTTGAACGTTGCTTGCTTTTCCAGTATTTTTTTTAACTGTGTGTGTTGTCTTCGTTGTGTCTCTGGAGTCACCGGTGGGCCTCGCTGCTGGACCGCTGTGTTTACAGAGCTTGGTCTGTTTCATGTGCTCAGTTTTCTTCCATCCCAGATTTTCTGTTGGCCAGCTGGCTCCCTGCTGCCACCGCCTGTGTCTTGTAGTAAACTGTGCAAACCAAAACCAAAACCAAAACCATAACATACAGGAGATACAATTTGCGGTCTAGTCATTTTAGATGTTCTCACAGCAAAGTCTCTCAAGAAGTTTTGGTCCCTACAACTGACTCTTGGTAAAACAGATTGCATCCTGTTCCTAAGGTGACTTAAGGGTCAGCTGTTGCGGCCGATGCACTGCCTGTTGTCTCAGGAAAGCCAGCAGAGGTCCGTCTGTCCAACACTGTCTCAATGTAGCTGAGCAAGGAGGAGAAAAACTGGGGCACTCCTTCATAGCCTGATGGAGAAAAGAGCTTATCAGAATATCTCTGCATCTGATGCTTGTACCTGACCTTGTGCGGCCACAGTACCTGGGAAGATGTTGATGTCGATGACGGTTAGAGTGTGTGTGTGTATGTTGATGATGATGTCTACACCGAACAGGGCCATACCCAGCTGAACCCGCAACTCTCTGACCAGGGCAGCCACGGCCTCTGAGCTGAGAAGAGGCAGGCATGGCATCTGCTCATCCAGCTTGGAGAACAGAAGGCAAAAGACATTTTTTGAGCGTACTTATCTGGTGCCCAGAGACTGAAAGTCAGGATTGCTCTGCACTTAAATTCAAGTAAAAGTAATCATCTACTGTACTAACAATAGCACATACTGTTAAGTATGCTGTGACATAGTACATTACACTTGAGGCAGTTTGAAGTACTCACAGCTGTGAGATCAGAGCTTGACTCTGGTTTTGACACCTGATGGCTGTTAAAGAAGATGGTCTTCCTGTCTGGAGGCAGACAGAAACCACAGATGGAGTGGAAACGGGGGGGAGACAGAACGAAGGAAAACGGTGGTAACATAAGCGCAACAGCAGGAAGCAGCTAGATCTGCCAAAGTCAAAGCCACAAGCAGCAACTAACAGGTTTCGAGCAAAGTCGTTATAGCTTGTTTGACTCTATTTAGTATGTCTGACTTATGTGTATTTCCAGGAGAAAGTATACGAAGCCTCCAGTCAGTAACATAAGGGTTGTTTCAAGTCATCTTGAGTTATGAGCAAAAATGTGACGTCCACTTCCACAAATTAATATGGCAACCAGAGAAAAAATGTTTTGTCCTCTACGCTTTACGACGCATGTTAATGGCGTGCCCTATAGGTCAGGCCTAAAATACTTGCGCTAAGCAATATTTATGATGATTGGACAAATGGTTAATTAGTGCTAGGCAATATTCGCTAAGCCCCGCCTAATCGTGCTCGAAACCAAATCTTAATTTGGTGTTGATAAAATCGAAAATGCTTCTTTCACATCACTGTTAACTGTTAGCAACACATTTATGGTGTATTTTAGTTTATTTGTAGCGCGCACGCTGTTTCAATATCAGGATGGACTTACAATGGGTATCCTGCCCCTTCAAATTGTTTTTGTATGTGAATTATAGTGCCACCATCTGGCCAACGGCACTCAAGTTTCTTGTGAAGAAATCTCACATCAAGTCTCCTGGCTCACCCCAGCGCACAGAAAGAGCAGCAACACACCAGAAAAAAGGAAGGGCTTTTGGAACAAAGAAAACACAACAGATGTAAACATATAAAGGGTCATAAATGTTATATGTTTGTTGCAGTGCAGACTGACCACAGGGGCCAGAGGGGAAGTTCTTGAGGGAGGGTCTCTCCACGCAGAAGTGCCTGTCTCCTACCACAAACACCTTGTGCAGAACTGCTCCGTGGTTGATAAAGCTCTGGAGCACACAGGGAGGATGGATATCAGCCAGACTCCCTGCACCGAAGATCAGAGACATCTGCACAGAGGGTGTATGGAACAAACACACACAGCCACACAGCCACACAGACACACACACACACACACAGTCATCTCTGACAGCACAAAA
>CAAKHG010018865.1:0-21508 GCA_901007715.1 Dactylopterus volitans
CCAGACTGTAAGTTTAATAGCCGCGTTGCAAAGGCGCATTTTCAACGTGAAGTGATCCGAAGACCAGGGGGGGTGGGGAGGGGGGGGGGGGCTCCACCGATATGGTCAGAGCCGCGTTCACATGATTGTCTTAATATGCAAACGCATTGATGACTTGGCTGCGTGACAGCGGTGCAGCTTTGACTTGCGTGTGTGATTACAGTCAGACAGACGCGGGCTGATTCTGGTACAACAAATGTCGTGTTGTTTCGGCCCTTTTTCTGGGACAGTGGAAAAAAAAAAAAAGTAATCAGATTTCCCTGCAGGGCCTGATCCTCGCAGAGGCCGGCCACCGCAGGAGCAAGTTCTTGAACGTTTTGGAACTGATGCATCCCAGCATGAGAAGTCGATCTTTTGAGATACAACCCAGTCTGCAGTTTTGCACATTGAGGGTTCGGCAGTCATTCGCTTATTGGCAGGTGGTCCCATTTTCCACTAAATGCCATTATTTCATTTGCCAAGTAGTACTTACTAAGTCTTTATATCCATTATTGTACCACCCTGTAAGGTTTTACTCACGTTAAATGTGCTTGATTTTCTTTTTTTATTACCCTTTGCTCTTTGCCATCGTTAACTATTTTAATACCGCAATTCTGAGTGGAACAAACGATTGTTCCGTGTACAGTCTGTTAACACAAGGGTGTCTCGGAGCCTGTGATTGGCCGCCGCTCGGCACCGCCGGCTCAGCTCTGCAGATATCTCGCTCGAGTGTGTCACCTCGCTTTTCCTTTGTGAGTCATAGAACTTGCCCGTAAGCGCTTGGGTTTTTTTTTTTTTTTTGCTGTGATGGTGTGCAAAATATAGAGTTAAGTTTCCTTTGAAACTTCAGAGGGGTTAAAAACATTGTTCTGGCAAAGGAAATGCTTTATCAGTGGTCAGATAGAAACATGCAGTGGTAACTGGAAGTACACCATATCAAAGAAAGAGCATTGAGGTCAATGCCAGGCGGATGTTTTAGTGGGTGAATGTTATGTGAATTAAATTAGGAGTCACCAACCTCCTCCAATACCTCGTTAACTAACTGACTATGTTTACCAGGAATTTCCATGAAAGCTGAACTAAAAAAAGACTTTAGATGATTCATTTACTCTTCAGGGAAGCGCACTGTTCCAAAGACAGTGATTAACCCACATTTGTTTTATTTAAAAGCCCAGAGACAAGATTACTTCAAGATCTCATAAAGAAATAGGTCTGGTAACCGAGCTAAGAATCGGGAGCTAAGCTCGGCCGTTAGCGCGGTCACCTCAGACGGCGCCCATTCTTGATGTTGGTTTAGCAGTGGACCCACGCTAACATTAAAGAGCGAGGGATTTTTAGATGGCGTGATGTGGGCAGGATCAACGAGAACGCCACAACACGCGATCTCTGTGATGTGACGGCGTTCCGATTTCACAACATGCCGACCACTGCAATAATATACTGCAACTCATTTTTCCCAACTATCAATTAAATTCCAAGGGAAAAACATCAGCGTAATCTAATGAGGTGACGTTTCCTGTCTGTTCATCTCACTGCAGTCATTTTGTGCTGCAACAAAATGGAGGTGCCAAGCAGACAGGCTGTGCTAAAAACCTGCCAGAAATGTTTCATGCACCTTTTGCAATTTGTATGATAAAAGCACTTGGCATCCGTGTATTGATACAGTATTGTCACACAAAATATTGGGATACTATACTTTCTTGTTTTATCCACCCTCCCCCACCACTGAGGCATAATGGGACTGGGAATCCTTCTAATTCTTTGTAGCTTACTTGAAAAGCTAGCACGTTATATCCCACATCCCAAACCAACAGGCGGCAGAATACTACCATTAAGTTCCGCTCTCTACACTTAATGTGAGAAAACAATAGAATGCTAACTTCCTAAGCCCAGTCAATTTTATGCTCTCAACATTCACCTTCGGCCACAAGCGGGCAACGAGAGGCTCGCTGTCGCTATCAGGCGAGGAGCTCTGGAAGGGCGATGTAGCATTGCGCCAGGTTCTCTGAGTGCAGGTGGAACCGCCTCTGTTAAAACCGCAGCATCTTTGTGCTAGAGTGACTCACTGTAACTGGGGTATTATGGAGCCAGATTGTTCAGATTAGCTTTAAATTGCTCCTTAAACGCCAGACAGCCTCACATACCTACACACTGCACATACACCCACGTCTTCCCCCCCCTTCCCTCCCCCCCTCCGGGATTCTAACCATCCAGACACACATGAGCACACATGCCACGCCGCCGACACTCCCTCCTGTATGTGTGTGTGAGACCCTCCTTGGGCCCTGGTGAGAGTTGTGGTTTCCCAAATTAGGCGAGTGGTCGTCGCCACGAGGCAGGACGCCGCCATCAGACTGGCGGGGCGAAATAGCTTGCGCCGGCGGCTCTCCCGTCTCTCGCAGGCGCTGTTGTTTCGGTCAAGCCTGACTGCAAGTGTGCAGATCCATCAGCAGCTCCTCATGTCAGCTTTGCACAAACGCAGCAGCCCGGTATGTTGGCCTGGGATGTGTTAGCATTTTGCTGTTGGGATTATTTTCACTGGCCCGACTATGCTTTCGCATACGTGCGCGCGCGCCCTTCAGTTCAGACATGAACGTATGTGCTCTGGCCACCCAACCTCCGCAAAAGGCTTAATGGTGTTTTGTAGAGCGACAGTTTGCGTCTTTGCATGGATTTGCACCTGAAATGAAGTTGAAAACCTGTTCAGCAACATATGGAAAATGACAGAAATTCAGTATCTTTGCAGTACTTTTATCCAAACCCAATCGTGCTCTCCGTGCACGCTGGACAAAAAAGTGACGCCACCGCCTGGGCCGGTCCTCACGTTCTTCTTCTTTTGACTTTTTTGGCGGCTTACAAAAGTGGTGTCCAATCGGATTACCTCCAAAGTTGAAATGGATTACGACAGGTGGACCAGAAGGCCACGCTTCTGGTGTTCCTAGAATTGGCTTGCAAACAGGGAAAACCGTAGCCTAGTTTAGAAAATTCCAATTTATGTACTCAATGATTATTCAGCTGATTGAGTGAGAATTGTCTAATAAAAGCATACAACAAGGTTGGTCCAACACAGATGATTTCATTGAGCTTGATACTTAGGATAAAGCTCCAGTGTATTTTTAGACATTGTCAGGATAATTGATAATGAAAATACAATTGAAATACAATATCTTGCACTGAGTGAAAGATGGATTTGAAGCGATATAAGTGGCATTTTTCCCCCCTGCCTGCAGTCCTGCATCCACAAACTCAGGACTCCTGAGGAAAGAAATGGCAGCAGGTCATGTATCAGTCCATGTGATAAAAAACTACAACAGCCCGCAGGTTATCGCGATCGATCAGGTCGGGATACTCGGCCGAGGCTTCCAGTGACAAGACACATGAGCCCTGCGAGCAGCAGGCTCAGTGGATATGATGTCATGCCTAAATGTGGACGTCATTCCTTACCATGTTTGAGCTCCAGACTATCACGGTGAAACGTTTTAAACCTAGCGGCGCTCGGGCGCGCGACACCGAAATAGACGGGGGCCGAGACGCGGGGCTGCGCGCCGGGAGGGCGAGGAAACGAGCAAATTGCTTTTTAGACACGCAGCTTTCGGATTAAAGCAGAAGAACGGTCCCAAATCGTGCCCGGGTTTCGCCGCCGACGCTGTTGTCCAGGCGCCTTTAAGTGCGCGTCATTCTCGACAAAGGCGCCGCTTAAGCTTTACTGTATATCAGCTCCAGCCATCAGTTCATAATGCGCACTCACGTAACCGAATATCTTGTGGTCTTTTTGTTTGACAGGGCTTTTATTCGGGTTGAAATTGGGCGTAAATGTTCCTGCGGCGCCCGGCAGACAAGACGGGGCATGTGACAGTGGCCTCACCTTACGTGAACAATCAGGCAGATACGCAGACACTCAAATCCCAAAAGGTCCATTAAAAGACGCGGGGCGAGCGCGTTAGCTGTTAACAGCCGCCTGCTGAAAAACGCCGCTTACGACGCACTCCGCCTCCTCCCAATTAGCCGCGCGCGATCAATTTCTTTCCATCGGGGCAAACGCGTATATGCGCCCGCAGCTGTGAACAACGCACACGGGTTTGTTGTAGACGGATAGCTTTACACGCGTCTCATTTCGTCCACACGGAGGCCGAGGGGGTTGTCGCCCGGGCAGCCGGCCTAGACAGGATACAGTAAACTGAGTAAAAATATCCCCACCCCTGCGCACCGCGGCTACGCGCGGATGGAGCCAAAAGCGCTATCAAGTGAAAGCTTCTCACGAGGAGGAGGGGAAAGAGGGAGGCGGGAGGGGGGGGGGGGGGGGGTGTTGTTCTCGGAGCCGGGCCCCAGGAAGGGACGGGTCCGGCTTTATTTTTTCAGAGACCCCACCCATGCTTATCCAGAGAGCGATAACGGAGCAGTGATACGAGTGGAGTTCAGGATAAGCTGAGGGATGTTTTTCCTACGACGGGCAGCCCACATCTGTCTTAGCTGTCTTTATAAAAATTGCCGAAGCAAGACTCTGAACCAGCACACACAGACTTGCTGCGCGTTGTGTGCTCCGCGTAACGTTTCAGGCTGCGATGAAGTGAAATATAGGACTCATTGCATCACTTCCGGACACGTTTGCAATTAGAGTCAGGTAGTGTTTTTTTGTTTTGTTTTTTTTGTTCCCTCCATCTTTTCTCTTTCCTTTCTCAAACTGGTTCTGGCTGGTTGCCAGTTTGTAACGCAACCCCCATTGGCTGATAATTCCGCCGCCGGTAGGCGCTTCCTCCTCTTAACGCGCCACGCAGTTGTGGGCCGCTCCTTCTGGACGCATCAATTTGGAGTCTTTTATCAAACGGAGTGTAAAGTTTCTTGACGCATCCGCCATCACACCCCCCCCCCTCCCCACCCGGAACACACGCAGATAATCAGGAGGATCCATTAGTGCCGCGCTCATCATCTGATCCCTCGCTGGCTTCCCACTTGTGAATTTGACCCGTCAGTGTTTTCTTATGAGTCGCGGGCGCCGCTGTGAGAAACCGAAGCCATTTTCTGCGGTTGATGCTCGGGTGCTCTGCCTCGCCGCCGCCCGGATGCCAGGTAGCAGGTGGTATTCGCCTTGGTGTTTGCACTTAATGACACCCGGGCTGGACCGGGCCCAGCCTGCTGATATCTGGGCTACCCGTGATTCTTGGAAAAGATGGGCCGACTAAGTTTAGGGTGGGAACGAAAGAAGAGAAGCCGTACAGTACGGACATTCGTCTGTCGGGGCGAACCAGACACCGTCATCAAATTTAAATGAATACGCGACTTTAAATGCCCACTGTTCACCTTTTGCTTAATTACCACGCAGACCAATAAATCTAAGGACTCGGCCGCAGCGCAGCAGCCGCCAAAAAGCCGGGGGATGTGGGGCGATATATTTTGCTTGAATTTGACTTCTCTGCTGAAGGGTTGAAAAAAAAAGTTAGTTCTGGAGTGAGGTGATAAAGACATATCTTTGGCCATGGAATGTGTTATTTTGGATCATAACACTGATATACAGCGCTTCAAAATATAGATTTTACAGAAACGAGCCCAACTTAGAAATCAAACATTTGCTTTCAGCATTGCAGGAAGTCGGAACCTGACAAATGAAGGTCTTTGACCGGATTAATAAGCAGAACTCTATGGGACATTGCCCCCTATAAACGAAGGCAACCGCATCCATTCACTGGAGCGACAGTGGCAGTGAGGAGTCACGGAGGGCGCTTTAAAGTGACTAATGAAGAGGCGCAAGTGTCTCTATTGCGTTTGGTCACGTTTTAATGGCCGCAGTGGTTATTATGGCGCCTGAGCGGTAGGTCAGCGTTGTGAAGGAGCGCAGTCCTGCACTGCGGCGCCATTGTTACCCTCTTCTCCCTGTGGTCTACATACTGGCCTAGTTAACTTTAAAAATAATCCACTAAACCAGGCCAGAGCTTCCTGATTCACATTCCCTTTATTCATTTCGGGTAATTGAAACAAACCCAGGGTCCCGATAAGAAGCCCCACCAGAATTCCTCACAGCCAGAATTTCTCTGTGCCTTTAATCTTTAAAAAAAAAAAAAAACGGAAAAAAAGCCTCATTCCAGCGCTTTAGCGACCAAAGGAAGGGGTGTGCATTGATGTGGCATTCCACTGTAGTAAAAAAAAAAAAAAAGCAATGCAAGTACAAGCAACAAAGGCTGCGCGGGAGTGGAAAAACACGGATAAGAATATTTAATTTGTCTTTGGCAGGTATGCTGCAGAACGGCAAAAAGTTTGACTCCTCTCGAGACAGAAACAAGCCCTTCAAGTTCAAGATCGGACGGCAGGAGGTCATCAAGGGCTGGGAGGAAGGAGTAGCACAGGTGAGGAGGGACAAACGCAGCTCGGCGCCCACGTTTTTATCAATTTTTGAATGGATTGCACTAGCCAAAGTTTTATCGCCGTGTAATAAAAACAGTAAAAAGACTCGTTGCTTTGAATAGTTCTCTTTACACCCGAGTCAGCTGACAGTCGGCTAAGCTCGCCTGTGAAACCCACACGGGCCAGATTTTTTTTTGAAGTGTGACTTTTAACCTGGAACAGTGTCATTTAACAGCCACTGATTTTTCTCTTCCTCTCCCCGTGCGTCAGATGAGCCTGGGCCAGAGGGCCAAAATCACCTGCACACCAGACATGGCTTATGGAGCGACAGGCCACCCCGGGGTCATCCCGTCCAACGCCACGCTTATATTCGACGTGGAACTGCTCAAGCTGGAATGACGCCCCGTGGGGGGGGGGTCAAACATGAAGGTCAAACGTTAATGAGGAGGCGATCGCCACAGCCAGTTTCCACGGGGGCGGGGGTGGGGAAGACCGCACCCTGCCGCCGCTGCCTCCCGCCACCCACCTGTTCTCCTTCTCCTTTAATTTCTAGTTTTCCTCATTTCAGTACTAAAACGTATCAGCCGCCGCTTTTGTCGCCCGTCTTCGCCGATGATAAAGTACCCTCAGAAAAAGAGTCGTCCGAGACTATTTCCACGCCCGCCACGTTTTTACGGTTCCTGCCGTTCCAGCTCGCTGGGATGCTTTTTTTATTTGTCTAACCTCACTTAATAGTTGTAAATTTTTGTTGACTCAAGAAGGAATCGGCCCGCCCGACGAGACGCCGCGCAACAACATCGCAATCAAATCATATACTGCCTTACAGTTTCAGCAGCAGAGGAAGGGTACGCGTCGAAAGTACATCACTTCTGCTCTGCATCATGACTGGGCATTATATACCACTGTCTGCATTGCCACTTTGATAAAGGTCTGTCCTGCTGAATGCTCTGAATGACGTTGCTGTGTTTACTATATTTTATATCCCTCATAAACATTTACCGCAAGCGAACCCTCTCGAGCCGAACCCAGTCCAATACTGTACAGAACTCTGCAAGAGCCATTGCTACTATGACTGTTTATCGACCAACTCGTGAATAAAAATGGCATGTACTGCGTTGAAAAAAAAAGAAAAACAAACAAACAAACAAACAAACAAAAAAGGGTTTGTGTGCTTATTCTGTGTTGAATACAGTCTGCGTTGGAGCCATGGAATGGAAGAATGCCATGCGAGCCTGGGAGTTCTGCAGCAACGGCGCCACCTGCTGGCACGTTTTTATGGAAACGATATATTTATAAGTTCAGTGAACCGGCCGAGTCTAAATTAAATAAGTGCGTGCATTTTTTGTATATGCATCTATTATAAACGCATAACTTACCAGCGGGTGATAGTAAACAACACAGCTATTAACTACGCGAGCAACAACGGCGCGGCGCATCTCGGCGACGTTCGGCGATCTTGCCCGTCGTGTTTACTTCCGGGTCGGGGCCGCGGGTCAAAGTTGAGCCGTGCACGGCGGCCTGCGATTGGCCGACGGCTAATGTTATGAAACCTCATTGGACGCCCCCGACGCACGCCTTTTCGTCCCGTCCAAAGCGGCGAAAGTGACGGCAAGGTCAGAAAACTACGCTGAAATATCACAAATCGGTCTCGTGAAACGCGAAGCGCCGTTCTCCCTGTTGTTAGATTGTGTCTTAGCTGAAATGCTACTAAACAGTCGTGGCTAAGTCAGCCACGGCTAGCTACACGGGCTAAGGAGCGAGGCAGCAACAACAACTGTTGTTCCAAACATTATTCCGACATAAACTTGAGCGGGCTGCTTTGTAAAGATGCCACCGAAGATGTCTTCACTGGCATCGTCGGGGATTCTTTTTTTATCACGAACGGTCGCTGTGACCTCAGCAAGGGCGAGAATCGACTGGCATCGGTGTGTAAGTTTAGCTAAATGCTAAAGTTCAGCTAACGCTGCGTGCACAGTAACTCGCCTCCTGGAGGACGCTAAATGTGGAACAATAAGGCGTCAGCCTGCATGGGACGTTAATAAAACCCCATTTCCTCAACCGAGAGAGACGCTGCCTCGGTGCCTGACGTCCTCACGACGAGAATAATAATTCATACATGGGCACATCTGAAGCAGCGTCTTTGCCTCTCAGCTGAGCGACGTAATCTGGTTGTTGTGTGGGCTCCTGAGGGCTGTCGCAGGTTAAATCGCCAGAAAATATGAACTTGTGGGGGTGCATGAGTTCTCAATCCTGGCGCGCAGTCATCACCAACTCACACTCAGCCAGAACCAACTACCACTATAACCCCCTGTCACATCTGCTCTTGACTTGTCCACATCAGGCGACCCATGTGCGTGTGAGCCTTGAGCCGGCAGGAGCAATGCTGACCGCACAGAGGACGTGTGCGTCCATGGCCGCCCGGCGCCTGGTCAGGGCTTCCGCCGCCTTCCGCTCCCTGATCCACACCGCCGCGCCGTGCCAGGACCAGGTTGACCTGCATCCGGAGTGGGCCAGTCTGGCCAGGAAGCAGCTGAAGGGCAAGAACCCGGAGGATCTGGTGTGGCGCACGCCCGAGGGGATCGACATCAAGCCCGTGTACACCAGGGCGGACTCGGCCAGCGGCGCGGATGAGTTGCCAGGAGTGTTTCCCTACACTAGAGGGCCCTATCCTACCATGTACACCAACAGACCCTGGACTATCAGGCAGTATGCTGGCTTCAGCACCGTGGAGGAGAGCAACAAGTTCTACAAGGATAACATTAAAGGTAAAGTTACAATTTTGTCGCCGTGTGTGCATCAGCAAGCCTGAGGGATTTTATACACACCACGCAAGACACCTCAGATCACGTCGTGATCTGGTGTGTTTCCTGCCCATCCTAGTTGAATGTGTTTGCTTCTCAACACACAATTTTAGACAGTTTTTTTTTTTCCCGCAGCACATCAATACCATACTCTCAAAAGTCACTGCTTTTTCAGTGATAAGATCTGCCACCAAATATAGGATGTTGTCACACACTCCGCAAGACTATAAAACATGGCAAGTTGACAAAACCGTGGAAGCTGTATAATCAAGCATAACATAATGGCCACTGCTTATTTGACCATAGAATAGACTGCAACAGCCCTGCAATAGATTCTGCCTTCAGGAGCTTTATGTTGAATTTTTCTTGAAGTGTTGGCGTATTTTAATGACTGTTACTGGGGTTGTAATTTGTGATGCTGTTGAACTGCACGGGGTTACACTGGGAGGCGTCCCTAAACGTCCGTCACCCTTATGCATATGAGTGGGGTGACCAAAAATATTAGGGACACCTCTCACTATAACTCAGTGAATCAAATGTATGTGAACACCTCTCTCAAGCAGATTCATTAAAAATTCAACATAAACCTTTGATTGCAGGTCTGTTGCGTTATAATGCATCGTAAACATACAGTGGTCATAATTTCTTGCTTGATCAGTGTATTTACATATTTTAGTACGCTCCACAGGGTATCAAAACTTAACAAAACATAAGATGGGCAGAGGATAAAACACTGGATTTTGATGAGTGTGCGCATATGTATGCGTACAGATTCTTAACTTGGGCACATATGAAAAAAAACTAACCGAGCAGTTTTGATTGAACACGTTAAATCTTACGAAGGCTAATATTAATATCACTGCCTATCGAAGTCTACAGTAATTAAATCCTGATCATGTAATCCCGGCGCTTCATCATTATTTATATTTCAAAAAAAAAAGAAAAAAGATGAAGCCAGCGATTCAGCCGACTGGAAAAAAGGCCGCTCATTTACACGCTGGCGTCCTCCAAAAATCAACACGGTAAAATCACGCAAAGGGTAAACAGAGACCATCTACCGCTGTCAACGTTCGCCATTCAGTCTCGTTTCTGGGGAGGCTCAGAACTCGGCGTTTCCTCCGTTTGGTTTGGCGCGAGCCTCAATATTTTGAGTACATAAACGGATAAACCTGTGGACGAAGGATATCAGGTTTGCTGCTTGCTGTTGTTGGAGCTCGCAGACTGTTTGCTGGTCATTAGCCAGAGACATGGAAGCTGCGTTTTTGCTAATTTACTTATTCTGCTCTTGGCTCAGGCATTGCAATGATAAACACTGAATTTCCCTTTTCTCTCATGGCTTTGACTTTTTTTTCCTTTTTTTTCTTTTTTTTTTTTTTTGCACTGCAGAAATGTGTAAAACATCTGTAGATAGTTGCGCTGGTTAAGGCCCCGCACGCCTCTAATCCGCCGTCTCGCTCGCTCTTTCAGCCGGGCAGCAGGGCCTCTCTGTGGCCTTCGACCTCCCCACTCACCGCGGCTACGACTCGGACAACCCCAGGGTGCACGGCGACGTCGGCATGGCCGGCGTCGCCATAGACACGGTCGAGGACATGAAGATGCTCTTTGACGGGATCCCGCTTGAGAAGATGTCCGTGTCGATGACCATGAACGGCGCCGTCATCCCCGTCCTGGCCATGTTCATCGTGACCGGCGAGGAGCAGGGCGTCCCCAAGGCCAAGTTGACTGGCACCATACAGAACGACATCCTGAAAGAGTTCATGGTGCGGAACACGTACATCTTCCCGCCCGAACCCTCCATGCACGCCATCGCAGACATCTTTGCTTACACCTCCCAGGTATCAGCAGCTCAGATGTCTCCAAGCAACCCGCTTAATCTCGTATTGCTGATAAAATACTTGACGTGCTCAGGAGTTTCACCGGCGTTAATGACCATCTTGGTTCACAGCACATGCCCAAATTCAACTCGATATCCATCAGCGGCTACCATCTTCAGGAGGCTGGGGCTGACGCCATCCTGGAGGTGGCCTACACCATCGCTAACGGCCTGGAGTACTGCCGCACGGGTCTGACGGCGGGCTTAACCATCGACGAGTTTGCACCCAGGTACAAATTTCGAAACGCTTCAAGATCCCAAAGTCTTGAGCTTTAATTTGCTGTTTACCTGGATAGGTTGTTTTGAAACACTGCATTAAAGTTGGTATCCGTAAACGCCCGAAAGAGACCTGATGTATCGCTGCCAGTTTCGAGAAAGGGCAAGAAAGTAGCGCCCATATTTCAAACTCTCCGAAAGAGAACTGGCACTCCGCACCCCCCGCCTGCCAATTCTTTATGCACAATCTAATGCGATGTAATACAACAACAGCTCTGCCATAAATTCCGCTTTTACAAAGATATTAATGCTCGGCCTTGACTGGCGCTGTTGGAGAGGTTCTTAAATCAACCACATGTTTATTATTGCGGTTTTACTTTACGGCCACGCAAACAGGCATTACATTAAGGTGTGCACGGCGGGGGGGGGGGGGAGTATTAGAACCACTCCAGTACAACAACACCGCCACCCACTATGACCTCAATCATAAAAAAAAAAAAAGGAATTTCCTTTCTGACAGCGTCAAAAAAGCACAGAAAAATCATAAGCTTCATAAAGGCAGACTTCATAGTAGAGGTCTTGTATTGGATTGCATCACAGGTAGCCAAAGAATTCAGCTGCGTCGCAAATGACGGTCCCAATAACGATCACTAAAACACGTCAGCGCCTCAACGCGTTCAACAGAAACAAAGTCAGCATAAAAGTCATAAGCGTCAAACTGAAGGGATAATTTATAGCAGGGCCGTCGGATTATACGCAGTGGTAAGCGTGCAGCGGTCATGATGTTGCACATGTGTAAATGTTCGAAATGGTGGCCGTTTTCTCCTGCAAAACAAATTAACCCCCCCCAACCACCCCAACCCCCGTCTCCTTGGAAATGGTGCGTCAGTTGCAGCTGATAACGCCGCACAATACCGCCACTTAACCCCGCCACTTAACCCTGACATTTGTTCCATTTCTGGTTCCCTGCGTTGAACTTCCATTATCTCCCCTTCCTGTATCCTTCAGCGTTTTTTGCCCCCCTCCCCCTGCCGCCCTCATGTCTTTCAGCTCCTAAAGTAATAACGGAGTTGCACGTGCATGCGATTTGTCGGACACATCCCGAGGGCCCGCGCCAGCGTGTCCCCCGTCTCCGCGCAATGGCTTCGGTCACGCCGCGCGGACAACTGCCCCCAATCATGTCCGCGCACGCCGTCCGGGGCCGTGCGAAAAAGCTGTCGCGTGTTTCTCGAGACCCGGGAACGGCGCCCGATTGGCGCCGAAGGGTCTAGGTCTCGGTGAGAATTTCTTGAAATTTGCCAAAAAAACGCCCAAAAACATCCACTTGGACTCACATCTGATCTAAATAGGGTTTTGTTTTTTTTTTGTTTGTTTTTGGCTGATTATGATGATTTAGAATGAAATGATGATATCCAAAAGGTTAAAGTTCAGCTTCACTGTGACACTTTTCTGGCCATAATTGTTAATTCACTTGTAAAAGTAAAATTTTTTTTTGTAATGCAGTAGCCCCACAATAAATTCTCCCTTCTGGGGGAATTTTATGTTGAATTTTTTGTTGAATCTGTTAGAGAAAGGTGTTAAATTAATGATCGTTATTGGGACTGTAGTTTGTGATGCCGTCCAGCTGCACTGTAGGGGTGTCCCTAATGTTTGGGTCAATACCGCTCATATGCAATCGGGTGAGGAAATATTGGAGGCAAAAATCAGGAGGCCGCAGAGGCTGGACACCCCTGCAGTGATCATAGTGTGATACTTGATCTGTGCATATTATAGTCATGGACAGACATTGCTGTGAGCTGTCACTTGACTTGTCGGTGGAAGCACGAAACCACCAAGTAATAATTCCTGTAATGGTTTTAAGAAGATGATGGAGGAACCATATGAGACGTCGGTGATTATTCCCGTTGTATGCGGTCTGAAAGTGGGATGCTTCAGCTATTCTGGCATCGGTCAGTCCTAATGGCTTGCTCTCTAGTTTCCGCCCGTTGTGTGTTCACCTGCCACGTTATGGCGGCGCTCCACTTAGATAATTGACGGGCGGAAATGGCCGGAAAGGGGCAAAAAAATAAAAAATAAATAAAAACTATGCACCAGAAAATAGAGCAAATCTCTGCTCTTCTTCTTGTGACCAGGGCTTTTGTCTTTGTTTTTTTTTGTTTTTTTTGGCAGCTTGCTGTGTAAATTAATAGTTTCTGCAGGATTGGGCAAAAACTACCTGGCCGAATGTCACGACACCTGGTGGGAGTGTGTATCTTGGGCATGAGGAAGAACCCATTATATTTCAGGGCCAAATTTGTTCAACCTTTGCATTTTTTTTTTGTGAAATGTTTTGGCTCCGCTGCTGGCATGCACACCACAGAAATCGTATAGTATGTAGCTCTTATACTGTTCGGATCCTGACTGTGGCGGGTCTGTAACGTTGTTTTCACTTGTGCGCTGCATACAAATAGATCCGCGACACTGTTTTCTGTTACGGCGCAGAGTTGTCGGCCCTTTTTAATAATTCATGTTTTTCCTCCTTCCCGGCGCTGCGTGTGCCTGCAGGTTGTCGTTCTTCTGGGGGATCGGGATGAATTTCTACATGGAGATCGCCAAGCTGAGGGCGGCCAGGAGGTTATGGTCCACGCTCATTAAGGAGAAATTCCAGCCCAAGAATTCCAAGTCCCTTCTCCTCCGCACACACTGCCAGACATCCGGCTGGTCTCTCACAGAGCAAGTAAATATCGGTTACTGCTTTAAATCAACATCCATAACGAACGAAAGCGCAGCGCTTTAGTCATCGGCACGTGACGCCCGTTCGCAGGACCCGTACAACAACGTGATCCGCACGGTGATCGAGGCCATGGCAGCGGTCTTCGGGGGCACCCAGTCCCTCCACACCAACTCGTTTGACGAGGCGCTGGGCCTGCCCACGGTGAAGAGCGCCCGCATCGCCAGGAACACCCAGATCATCATCCAGGAAGAGTCGGGCATCCCGAAGGTGGCCGACCCCTGGGGGGGCTCACACATGATGGAGGCCCTCACGGACGACGTCTACAACACGGCGTTAAAGGTCCGCGTGTCGGAAACAACGCCGTAATCCCCGGCTGTCTCGTTGCCCTTTTTATTAAAGCGTGCGCAAATGTTTAACGAGCCGCGTTTTCCCTCTGCGCAGTTCATCAAAGAAATCGAGGAGATGGGCGGCATGGCCAAAGCCGTGGCCGAGGGCATTCCGAAGCTTCGCATTGAGGAGTGTGCGGCGCGCAGACAGGCCCGCATTGACTCAAGTACAGCATATTATCTTCTTATTGCCTTTAATCTAATTTAT
The DNA here is from genome assembly GCA_901007715.1 of Dactylopterus volitans. Lineage (NCBI taxonomy): Eukaryota > Metazoa > Chordata > Actinopteri > Syngnathiformes > Dactylopteridae > Dactylopterus > Dactylopterus volitans. The sequence continues at coordinate 14,552 of CAAKHG010018865.1, forward strand.
TCCCCTGCTCATCGTCTTTGTCTGGCCCCATGTTCTCCAGCCCTAATCAACTTACCATGCAGGTGTGTGTGTGTGTGTGTGTATATGTGTGCATTACCAAGAAACCGGCGCAGTGACATCAATGCCCTCGACCGGGCATTGATGTCAAACTGGATTTATTTTTTATTTTTTATTTTTTGCCGCCGTTCCTTCTGTCGGCATCACAGCAAGCTTTTCATATGCTCATTATCAAACAGTTTCACACCATTCTAATGCTAAACAGCAGCTTCTTGATTGTCGTGCTCGTGATGTCTGTCTTTTTTTTTCAGAGATGCTTTGGTGGATGTTTGAGGTATTTAAAATGGCACTGACCCTCCTGCATTTTGAATTATGAATTTAATTGTCGTTGTTTTGCAGCCCTGATTAATGACATTCAGATCTTCAGATGTTTGTTTTGTTTTTTTGTTTTTTTTTGTTCTCTCAAAATGTGAATGTGCCCGTTGGCCAGTTGCTGGACCACCGGAAGCGAGATTCAAGCGCCTGCATCTACACATAAGACCTGTTTCAGTGTCTGAGTCCGGCCGAGTGTGGCTTTTGCTGTGTTGTTAGTGGAGCAAACTAATGTGTGCATCCTTATCCTTCAGTCAGGATGTTTAGAGCGAGTTAAACTGAAGCATCTTTGTGTCTCCCTGAAATTGAATTTATCTCACATAATGCAAGAAGTTACTGCGAAGGAGTTGGTCATTGCGTTAAATTACGTTCATTGGGTTTCCAGTTCACCCTGCAAGCACATCTTTTCTGTAGACGAACCTCCTGCCTTTACAAAAAAAAAAAAAATCCTAATTGCTCATTCTTATTTTGGAACAAATATAAAGCTAAAACAAATTTGCCCGAACACCAAAGCTAAAAGGAAACCAGAGAAAACATTTGTGCTCCTCAAAATGATGGCGGCCCTTAAAGGCTCGGTGATCTTCGGGACAGGCTAATTGCTGATCGCGGGTTCTGAAAGTCCAACAAAAAGCGGGCAACATGGAGATGTTCCATAATCAAAGCAGGCGCCCGTGATATTTGGAACGCACCCATATTCTTCACTTTATGGATGAGGCTTTGAAATGGCTCTCCGCTATCTCGCGCTCTCCTTCGCTAGCCTGCAATCTACTTATGTGGGTCAGCTTTTAGTAGTACGCAGCTTAATATTTCACCTGCACTACCTGCAGCATGTGCTATACCTGTGTCTAAAAAAAGCAAAAAACAAAATTGTATTCTTATGCACTCCACCGCTTTGTCTCCTTCAGGATCAGAGGTCATTGTCGGGGTGAACAAGTACCGGCTTGAAAAGGAGGAGACTGTGGAGGTTCTGGCCATAGATAACACCATTGTGCGTCAGAAGCAGATCGAAAAGCTGAAAAAGGTTAGTGTTCCCTCCGGATTCGACCCGCACACAATCGAGTGAGCACGCAACTTGTCGGCTTATCGGCCGCGACGAGTGGCCAATCAGATTTACGCACTCGGAACGGCCGCGACGGTTCACGTGGCGACGCAGGCACGTGGGCCCCGAGCCTTCCACATCGCTGACGCGTGTATCCTTGCGGCGTCGGACTTCTCGGTTTTTCCTGTAACCCGCAGCCCTTTTTTTTTTTTTTGTTCTGTTCTATTTTGAGAAGCCACACAATCTGGTGGATTACAAAGGTGACTGAAACACTGAATGTACACAGATGACATTATGCGCGTCGTCGTGCATATGTGTCGCGCCTGTTCTGCTTGGGGAAAGTAAACAAAGTTAGATGAAGCATTTTCAGGTCACGGAGTTTATTTTTTTTTCCCAAAAAAGCGCCGCGCGGAAATCTGGAGCACTTAATTCTTCAAAATGAATATACATTTTTTCGTAATTTTTCAACTCTGCCCAACAATGTTGTGGATCCCATTCATGTCCAGTCGAATGATTTGAATGTCACAGTGTGAACTCTTAACTTCACAGTTTGCTGGTCTGACCTCAGGAACGGATGTGAAGAACATGATTTTAATCTTCTTATTCCAGTTTGTTGATATAAAACAGTAGATAATAACAATTAAAAGCACGGGTAAAAAGATACATTTTTATTTAAGTGGAAAAAAAAAACTTGAAATACAAATATGACGATCTTAGTACACATTGACCACTTATGACTGGCATGAAAACTGTCAATTTTCACAAACCTCTACGCGCGTCTGTAGTCTTCCACCGCTCGTTGTTCTTCCTCTCTGTATAAGACTTATGAATATATACGGAGAATGTGAAGTGACCCTGCGGGCGGGTATCAAACACGCTGTATGTAAACTGAGCGGACGCCGCTGTACCTGCCGCCGTCAGCCAGTCGAACGTCTCGGGCTCCTTCCCCCCCGTGTGAAGGTCACTGGGCATTGAAATGTCACAAAACTTGGAGAGAGGCTGTCAGTGGCAGGTATAAATGCCACATCGCTTTTGACAGAATTGAGCACGTCCTCCTTCAAGGCGAGGGCTCGCAGCAAAGAAGGGGATTCTTCCGCCCCCGCCCCCCCGTTCGAATGCGGATGCCACTCCTCTCATGGTCCTGTGTCATGAAGAAGATGAAGTGGAGGCCCGAGTCTGTCGGACGCCGCCTGCTTACCCGTCCGCCGGAGTTGAAGCGAGATGACAGGCGGATCGCCGCAAAATGCCAGCGCCGCATGACGAGCGGCTGTCACCGCGTGACGCATACGCTTGTGTAGTGAACTGGATGGTCCCGTGTACACCTTATTAGATCCTAGACGGTTTCAGATTTTCCGTACCAGATTTCCTCAATGGACATTTGGATTGTGGGTTTCTCAAAATGTCTTCGTTTTCTATCCCGGAGCTCTGCGGTGCTCCCAGTCCTGCCTCAGGGTTGACATTATTACAGTGGCAGGCAGGTGTTCCCCACAAGCACATTGAAGAAAGCTCACTGGAAGCTAGTAAACATGCTAACATGCAGGATGTAAAAAAAAAAAAAAAAGATTTATTTTTGATGAAGAAAACACAGCTTTCACTCTAGTAGCTGCCATTTTAACCGATCGGATGAGTACAGGTGTAAATAATGGTTATGGTAAAGTCCGTTCAGTTTATCATTTAATTCTGAGTCACTCGCTTAAGTGACCCGGTTCACTTGCGTCCCTTGAGTCAGCGTTAAAAAAAAAGGGTCACATTATAAGCTCTAGAATTCCACACACCAAACAACAATTAGGATAATAGTAAAACTGTAGTTTGCTGCTGCTTTGCTTACAATGAAATATGCTGCATTACTAGTCTATCCCATTCCACCTATAATAATGATAATCATCGTCATCGCAGCACGTGCATGAAATATCTCAGCCACATGACGAACACCAGCGTGTTTAACCACTTGTTTATTTCAGTGCTTTAACTCATTACTTGGACTCACTGACTGGCGTGAAGTCGGTGAACCGAATCATATGAGTCCACGTTGTTTCCGGTGAGTCCGCTAAATCGCTCATCTGCGCTTAGCAGTAGCCAGCCGGAGGACTCCTAGGATCCGGGTTAATGGAGACTCCGGACTGGTGATTCGTGGTTCAGTACAAAGATTCGAACCATTAACACAGTCGATTGAGGAACTGACCAACTCCAGTAAATGATAACAGTAAAGTTGTCTACATTCCACGAACGGTCCTGGTAATGGTCCCGTGTACTGACAGATTCAATCAAATGCTTCTTAAAAGATTTAATTCCCCCTGTGCGCTTCCTGTTTTGACAAATCAAAATGTCTAGCGTGACAACGGCTCCGCTGAATCATACGCTCTTAACAACATTAACATGCAGCTAAAATAGTGGGGGCTCAAAGAACAGCATGCATTTCCACTAGGCTGTGCAAAATGGGCCAAAATCTAATTTAGACTTGACAAACACATGTGCATCTAATAAACAGAAGCATTAAATCACGAAGCCTACGGGGACAAGGACTGCAAATTAGCTGAAGCTAGACGTCCTACTTACATCACATTGCCCCCCCCCCTTTTTTTTGTTTTGTTTGTTAAGCGTGGTATGTATTGTCCCTGTTAAATAAACAGTAGAATAAATAGATAAAGGCCGTATTCCATTTATATGTCGCCACCAGGGTTTTGCTAGTGTTCATGCGGGTTTCCTGCGTAGTTCGCTGCCAGACTGAAATGGAACCGAGTGAGTGATGGGTGTGAAACGGCCCTGGCAAACGTCTGTTTAGCAGCTGTAATGTTTTTTAAACCTGTAGACATAACAAGGCATGGAGGACCCCGAGTGTCATGGGAAGAGTAGTTTTAGCATTGCGGCGACTGATAACTAGAAGCACAATTACAAACTGAATCATAGTTTAGTCATTTATTATTATTTTTCCAAAAGATTTCAAATTCCAGTATCTATGAATTCCTAAATGAATTATTAAGTGGTGTCCTTATTGGCTGCCAATTGTTGTTTTGGCAAATCCCCTTTTGAGCTGTTTGTTGATGTATTATCATTCTATTTGTAAATTCTTATTGCTCATTAATGTGCCAACTCTTGAATTTCCCTGCCACTCATTGTATTTGTAGATTATTGAATCCACTTGTAGATACAGTAAATGTTTATTCCCGTGATAGCTGGCGGTGTGGTTCCACATATTTATATGGACGACGCAGAGCTCAGACATCAGCCTTGAGTGGCTGGACGCCGTGCCTTTATGATGATGATTTGCGTTGTGCGCTGCAGGTGAGGGAGAGCCGCGACCCTGAAGCGGCGCAGAAGTGCCTGACCGCCATTGAGGAGTGTGCTCGGACCAGGGAGGGCAACCTGCTGGCCTTGGCTGTGGAGGCAGCGCGAGCCAGGTCTGAGCTTACTTTAAGATGCCTCATTGAACTATAACGCCCCTGCTTCTCCCTCCATTATCCGCCAAGTCAATTTCATTTATGTAGCCTAAAATCACATCGCCTCTAGGGGGGCTTTACGGCCTGTACAGTGAGCGGCACATTCTGTCCTCAGACCATCGATTCGCGTGAGGAAAAACTCCACTTAAAAACCCTTTTTACATAGAAGAAAGTGGAGAAGAAACCTCAGGAAGAGCCTCAGAGGAGGAGGAGGATCCCTCTTCCCCTCCAGACGGACAGCGTGCAATCGATGCTGCGTGTTCAAAGGTCACGCCTGGAATTCACAGAAAAAATAACACCAGAGTTGCTGATGAAAATAATATATGATCATGATGACAGTTTTAAGCGAGTCTAAGTGTCGTCATGTAGCGCCACCGCCACATGACTTCCCCTCCGCTGTGGTGACCTGGAAGACGGGCGGAAAACACAGAGGGAGTTTATCGACACATAAGTACACACGCGTGGAATGTTAAAGATTCACCGATGATTGACGATCCATGAGGAAGGTCAGGAGGACTAACCGGTCCACATCCGACATCAGAGCGAGGCAAAGTCCGGAGGGAGAAGTTCATCTGCAGGTGAACCTGAATGGGGGCGAGGGAGGAGACGAGGGAGAGAGAGGGAGCGAGAGCGCGAGCGGGGAGTGATGGAGAAGAGGAGGAAAGAGACGGCAAACAATAGACGGAGCGAGCACAATCGCAGCTCGGGGGCAACAGCAGCAGAAGCCGACAGGGGGTCAGAGGCGATGATGAACAGTGTGCAACGCGAGCAGAGCGAGCGGGAGACGCGGCCCCCCACCCCCCCTTCTATAAAAGACGCGGCCTTGCTCCGCATGCATGCGCCGTAACTTGCGACGTGATCATGGTGGTGTTCTTCCTGCGGCGCTCGTTTGTTTACGGTTAACCCCTCGTGGTCAAGGATCGTAAACAATTGCATCTCTCATGCCGCCATCCTTAACTATCAGACTTTAGGACCCTCAAGCTTGGGCCCACACTTGCGTGCGGGTTTTTGCAATTGACTTTTGCTGTAAATGTGTCAGTTAATCTTGAAATATGTGCCGCTGAAAAGTGGTCACATGTAGATTGTCGTGAGAAACAGTTTAGTCGAAGTAGCCTTAACGTCAGCCATCATGTGAAATATACTTTGACTCGTGTAGAAGAAAAACATCTGACGGAATTCTCTACTTTGAATTGTAGCACTTATGCGCACCATCTCTGGCCCGCGTGCTCATTAAAGCCTATTTGACAAGAAGCGCTTCACTTGAATCGCATCTTATGTAATCTTACTACCACTAGCCCCCCCGAATCTATCGGAATATGATATGTCGAATGCTTTCAGATCACTGCAAATGACCTGGTAGTTTGCGTTTTGGCAGTTAACATGTAGACGATGTGGGAATGACACGGTTGCCGCTGTTTAATAATCGGTGCTGTAGGAGGTCTCCGCCATGTGATGCAGCTTAGTGCAAGTCAGGGCGCTGCTATGAACCGCGCCGATTAGCGCGCCGAGCAAAACGTGCAAACTGCAAAAGCAACAGATTCGCTTTGACGCTGTCGAATGGCGGCGCAAAACGAGCCGGAACAACACGACCGCCGTTCCTTGAATTATTTATGATCGCGGTGTGAGGAAACATGCATGTAGGGAGGTGACGCCTGCTCCCCCCCCCCCCGCTTCAGATGCTCTGTGGGCGAAATAACCGATGCCATGAAGAAAGTGTTTGGCGAGCACAAGGCCAGCACCCGGATGGTGAGCGGCGCCTACCGCAGCGAGTTCGGCGAGCACGAGGAGATCGCCCTGGCCCACAATAGGTACGAAACCACAACACCAACCACCCCCCTCGAGCCTCCTGTGCGCGCAGGAACGGTTTGCCGGCATGAAAGCGCGTGTCTCCACATCTCAGGGTCGCGGATTTCAAGAAGCACGAAGGCAGGAACCCTCGGCTGCTGGTGGCAAAGATGGGGCAGGACGGCCACGACAGGGGCGCTAAAGTCATCGCCACGGGCTTCGCCGACCTTGGCTTCGACGTGGACATCGGGCCGCTGTTTCAGGTCGGTGTCAGAGGACTCCCCCCCCCCCCCCCCCCCCCCCCCCCCCCCCCCCCCCCCCCCCCCC
>CAAKHG010018871.1:0-10544 GCA_901007715.1 Dactylopterus volitans
CACACGCACGCACATGAACACACAAAACAAATTTGTCTCAGCTTAAGACACACTGCTACATCCGGTGGTCTTTTCCTTTCCATGGATTAAGTCTTGAGATTTACATTACCTTCTCCCTCCACCGCCTCCCTCCCTCCCTCCGTCCCTCCCTCCTTCCCTCCATCCCTCGGTTCCCCATCTCTCCCTGAATGAATCTCTATAAGCTATTGAGCCATTAGCCGTGGCTATGGCTCGTGTTTATTTGTGTGTGAATCTGTACATGCCTATAAATGTGTGTCTGGAAAGTGTGTGCCCATCCGTGTGTGCGAGAGAAAGGGAGAGAGAGAGAGAGAGAGACATAGATAGAGAGAGAGAGAGAGAGAGAGAGACAGACAGATAGAGAGAGAGAGAGAGTGAGAGCAGGGGTGTGAAAGCTGTTAGCTGGAGAGTTGCGCGGGCGGATATATGGCACAGGCCAGTGGTTTTACAGCTGTGCTTTACCTCCATTAGGATAGGCACTGTCAGACAGCACCAGGTGCTGCAGGCACACACACGGCCACACACACACACACGGCCACACGCACACACACACACACACACACACACACACACACACACACACACACACACACACACACACACACACACACACACACACACACACACACACACACACACACACACACACACACACGCACGCACACACGCCTACCTAGCTACAGGCTAATGGGCATTGTCTGAAATAGATTGGCATTAGTGTAACCGCCTGGAAATGGGGGATATATAATCCTCAACTATGCCACAGCTTTTGACTGAAATTGATGATGCACATTAATGCACACGCGCGTACTCATGCCACACAACCACCCCGCACCTCTGCAGTACCGAACAGATGCGGCCATTCACCGTTTGACCGGCGGTTTAAACACACACGAGCATACAGTAGCTACAGCGAGCGGCAGAAACTCCTTGTGAGCTGCCTTAATTCCCGGCCAAGCATTTTAGAGTTAATATTTCATATCGGGAGTTCAGCACGAGGACATCAACTTCACACGGGAGCTTAAATGTATAAAACCGGCCGCCCGCCCGCCCGCACACCACTTCACATTCACCCGCATTTCCACGGACATGCAAACACACGTACGCGCGCTGCTACCAAATAAGACAAACACGGCCCATAACTTTGCCTGAGCGCCGCGTGACACACTTTCTCTGTCCCTTGTTATCAAAGAAAAGAGGACATTTTCTAGAGATGTTTCTTCTCCTCTCGTGTGCGAGTAAAAGTGTGTGTGCGCGCGTGTTTCAGGGGAGGTGTTGGGCTATTTTGTGTTGCTATGCTGTGGGAATTAGCAAAAGTTTCTATCTGTGTCATTCTCCACAGTTTAATGCCCAGTGGCTTTTTCCGCTAAACCCACATACACACCCACTCTTAAATTTAATGGTGTTACTGGGATGTTAGCTGCTTCTATTCAAACGGGATAATAAAATTTCGATCTACTGCGAGGAGGAAATGCCCCCAAAACGAACGGGGGGCAGAGAAATGCAACGGGAGGAAAAACCATATGTGACATGATTGGGTAGAACCAGCTGAGGAGATGAGCTTATTTTCTTCTTCTTTGACACTTTAAATCTTGTCTCCTCTAAATTTGTGCTGTTTTGCCTAAGGCTAAACACTGCACAAATGGAGAAAGGGGGCAGGGGGTGGCAGCACACTAAAGAGGTTCTGTCAGGGAGATGCAGAAACTTTGTGCTTTTTCTTTCAGTGATTCAAGACAGTCTGAGGTGTACAAAGGCTTCGGCGTGTGTCTAGAAAGCATCTGCAGGAAGTTAAGAAAAACAGGTCTGGAATAATGGAACACAAACACGGAGGATAAGACGAAGCACCTGCTCAAACAGGTGTTCAGGTCTATACCGCAGGACTGTAAAGCGGGGATGCTCTGGAGCTCGTAGACACCGCAACTTGGAGCTGCGAGGACGTATTTAAACCTCACAAAACCGGTCTCGAGAAATAATTCCGATGCCTGCTGAGGTGTTATACGTGGCGATGGGGGGTTGAGCTGGCAACCTGTATCCCAAAAGTTTGCAATCAATCGGTTTATTGGTTTTGCAATTTGAGGCTGATTAGGGCTTTCACAAACACTGAGTGATCGATGAATGTAAGTGCCAGCTACAGCTGATTACACTGCGCGCGCGCGTGAGCGCCGGCCGCCACTCGCCAGGCGAGGCGGTCCCTCAGAGCGACAGCCTGGAATGGAAGGGAAAGATATTCAATCGCAGTGATCCTTTATCACGTCAGACATGCCGCTCCACCGTAAAGGAATGTTAATAAAAAGGATTCTTAATTTTCAATCAACATATCACTGTTTCATTGTCTGACATTATCACAAAAAACCCCGCCAAAAAAACAACGCCTTGGTTTAGGTTGCACCTTTTTCTTCATCAAGTAGTAAAAATGACTACTCTGACTCCACTTTGCTGAAATTAAATGCTTTGCATCGACACGCAAGCGGGGTTCGAGCTCGCCGGCTCCAGCCAGATCTTCCTCTACAGTCAAAGACTGAATTTTCTGTTTTTTTATTTTTTTCTCTCCTTGGAAATTAGTCACATAAAACAGTGTGTGCGTTTGAGTGTGTAGAGTAAATCTAAAAGCTTAACGCCTTATCACGTGGTCAGTGATGGGTTCTCAAGTGTTCTGGTTCATGCAGGATTTATGTGGCTGTTTAAGATTCGAGTTCAAGTACTTTTTATAAATGCACTTACAAAACGTTTACGGAATTCCATCATTGCTTATTTCGCCCGCTGCTCATGTTTTTTTTTTTTTTTTTTTTAAATCATAATTACTTAATGCTTGCTAATTACAACGCCGGGAGCCAAACAAACAATGACGACAGCATTGTTTCATTTCAGATCTTGAAGGACACCAGATTATGGCGGGAATCAAGTGTTTTTCGAGGAGTGCGTTCAAATTTGAGCACGTCTCGAACCCTGGGTGATGATTAAACCGGAGCGCTTTCCAAACTTTCAAGACTTTTTTATGAACTCTGTTTGTACTGAACAACAGGAACAAAAATAGCATGAAAAGAGAGTCGAGACTGATGCATGATGATTGTAATGATGCCTGGAGTTCAAGGCATTTATGTGAAATCTGTCTTTCCGCTGTTAATGTTCTCCCTTTACAGATGATAATGATGTCTATGTAGATCATGCTTGAATAAATGCGTGTGAGTGACAATCCAGATGGTATAATTGGACTGTTTCTGCATTTAGAGGTAATGTTATTCTGCTCTGATCACATTCATTCATCCTCTTTTGGAAGATGTCCATCTCTTTAGACACTTTTTTTGGATGTGGGGAAGTGGAAAAAAAAAAGAAAGTAGGGTGATTATGGGGAGCAAAGAGAAAAAAAAAACATGTATGAATCAATGCTTTCATAATCAGAATCGGGAGTAGAACAAAACCGGAGAATGTAGAAGCAGCTGGAAGTTCAAACTTTAATAAGGGCTTTTTGTCATCAATATTACAAGCTTCTTCTTCCCTGTGTCCTGCTTCCTCGCGCTTCTCATCACGCTTCTCATTTGGAGCTCTTGGCCTCTGCAGGAAATATCCCCAGCCCGACTCTTCCTATGTGTCAAGTGCAGCAGGCTCCTTGGCATCTGCGACTGCTCGCTCAGGCAAACATCCAGAAGATGAAAAGCAAAGTGAGTGTGGGTACGCATGAGGCAGACCCTGATGAAGAGATGTATCCATCTGCTCTGATACACTGACCAGTGATGAGCTGTCCGCCGGCCAGTCTTTCATTTGGGGGGAATCAATCCCCTCAATTCTCTGGTGCTTCTAACAACCTGCTCCGGACTGTGGAACAGGTAGCGGAATGGCGATTGGGCACAAACAATGCCGAGGACGGGCGAGGAAGGCAGGGGCGACGAGGAGCGAATACAGATGGCCAATCGGCCGGGCGAATTTTTTTTGCGGTAAAGGAGAGGGCGACTGCGTGGGAAGGAAGCGGAACCCAAAACCACACAAAGAGGAGTGTCGAAAGCAAAATGAAGGGAGGAAACTGATGTGCCATGATTGCGCTCGCAGCTGCCGTTGCCGAGATTCCATTTGGAAGAGCCGCAACTGGCATCTGCCCGTGGTCAATCTCTTCACCCAGACAAAACCGTGTTTGTGTGTGTCTGCTTTACAACACGCTGGCCACGTCTCTTGGATTCGTGCGCGCTGTGTGTGTGTGTGTGTGTGTGTGAGACTATCACGGATTGCCAGTCGCGTGTGTCTATGCGCGCCTATTCAGAGGCAAAATTGTCAAGAGGCCTGCCACACCCCCTTCGCCCGCCCGCCCCCAATCCTCTTTCACTGTCCAGTTCCATCACTGCTGTGGCATCATAATTACTCCCATTAGTGTTCACTCTTGGGATGCACATTCAAACACACAAACAAACACACACAGAGCACAAAATCTGCGCAACAATTTATTCCCTTCTAGGGCCAAATCCCTCTTTTACACATTCTTGCCCACACAGACATGTAGATTAGTTAAATTTTTTTTTTTTTTTTTTTTTGCTATTTAGGTCTCTATGTGTGATGGAGGGTGACTGACAGGGGAACGCACACACTTACACACAAACAGACATCCACAGCACAGATCCGAGGAATTTAAACTGCTCAAAGGGATTTAAAGTAAAAAAAAGAGGCGCTCTCTTAAATGCCCCAATAAGCAGCTATTTTACCTCAAAATAGCAGCTTTGTAATTGACTTGTCATAGGAAGAATGGCGGCTCTGTCATTCCCATTCCACGCTCCGAGTGCTCCTTCATGCCCGACGCAACTTGAGCTGAGCAGGTCGGTTCTAATGCGAGCGGTGCAATACGGCGAGCTCGGGATCCTCAATTCAGGATCCACGGCAGAGCACATGAGCGGATGTTGACAAAATGACGAGAAGAAGAGAGGCGAGATCCTGACGAGCTGCCGGTAACTTAGTCAGTTTCACCACTAACTGTCAGCAACTGCATTTTTTTTTTTTTTTAAAACATACAACCGCTGTGGGTCAAGATCTGCATGGTCACACATCGAAATGAGCTCAACCAGAAGCACAAATGATGTCATGGCAGCACCGAAATCAGTCACGCACGAGAGCCGCTCATAACCGCCCCGGTGCGTGTGACCGGATGACTAAACGCGCTGGTGTGTATGTGTGTGTGTGTGTGTGTGTCTCGCTCTTACCTCTGCGTCTCCGCACTGTACTGACCCCTGCCCACTTGATTGATGGCGCAAAGTCTGAAGCGATAGGTCCTGGCAGGCGTGAGCCCGCCCACTGACATTTTGGTCAGTGCAGGGTCGACCTCCGATAGGTAGACCTTCCATGGCGAGTCTAGACAGAAGACAAAGGGATTAGAGCCTGATAATATCTGGCTGAGGCAGGACAAACAGAGACACGGGGACACTTAAGGCCCATAAATCAAACGGGGAGATGGGAGGAATAGATAAAAGACGCAGGGGAGGAAAGGTAGAAAGCAGAGGGGAGTCTAGCATTTTTTATCCACTTGGCCAGTGGATGAGAGTTTTACCGGGACCTTGTATATTTTCACTGGTCTGACAGCCAGAAAAAAGAAAAAAAGAAAATAACTTATGTTTTCCTGTAATTTAATAGTTTAAGATGAAGTGAAGTATCTAAACACTGGAGGTATGAGCAGATCTAGGGCACCTCTGAACTTTCCTTTGGCACGCCACAGCCACGATTTACTGGGATCCAACATCCGCTCCGTTCAACCCCCATGCTTTCATAATCGCGCAGGGCTGCTCCGTCTTTACGAGATCAAGGCTTGTCTGCCGTCCCATTGGCGAACGTAAACTGCGGGTGGGTAGAACTGCCGGTTCTACTTGTGTCGTCTGCACCGAGACCCTAAGAAAACACCCCCCGCCCCCCACCAGCCTGCCTTTGCAGGACACTGGCCGCAAACCGTGCAAAAACACACAACAGATGCTGATTTCCTCTCAAATGCATTGCTGCATTCATGAAAATAGGAAGCCCCTCCTTCTTTTCGTAGCCTTAAATGTTTTTTTTTGTTTTTTTTACTCACTGAGTATTGCTAAGTATGGTTCAGACTTGACAGGCCGGTGGCTATCCAGTCATCTTTCCCCGCATGAACCGCTGCTGGGTTTTGTCGAACCCGGTTAGAAAGTGAGGGAGGCATGCTGGATGGAAGCACCAGGTATCAAGTTGAAAGAGTAAACAGAGGAAGCGAGGAGAAAGTTTGGATGGGGTGGGGAGGCGGAAAAAAAAAGAATTACAGATGCTGCTGTGTATCGATGCCGTCTTGTTGCCAGCTTTCCGTTCTGTCTTTCTCCTGAAGATATCGCGGACAGATGCACCATTATCTTTCTCGACGGCCACATGTTCGCTTGTGTAAATCAGAAGGGCGGTGCGTAACTGTGCGCAATTTAAAACAAGCCCGGCGAGCGTGCTGGAGTCATTATATTAATAGCGGCCCATTCCCTCCGCAATCCAGGCCAAAACATCTAATTTATCACACGCGCGGTTGCACGCACGGACAAAAACGAGGCAATCAGAGCGCGCCAAACTCTTCTCAATCGCTTACTGTCTGGGTCCAGGCCTTACCGCCATCTAACAAACGTCCGGGCTACCTGCATGCGTCTCCTCTTGTTTTCGTCTTTCACCACATCTTCCTCAGGACTCAAGATGATACATCATTTTTATTCCGATCACTCTTTTGCTGCACCTTACTCTGCAGGGTCTACGGAACAGCTGTTGAAATTGTGGAAGCTGGAAAAAAAAAGCGTTTGCCTGCCGTCCTCCTGAATCCGACTGAAATGACTTAAAATGTCAGACTGCATTAACATTTGACATTTCTCCGTCGGTTTGACTTCTATAGTCACGTCTCGCGCGCGTAGCCGCGCCCGCACCAGCCGCCGCCCGTCCCGCCCCGTTTCCTCGCAGCGGGAGTGAGGGCGGCTCTTCCCGACAATAGGTCTCTCCTGTCATTCTATCCGTCCCCCCCCCCCTCGCCCCATTTGTCATTTGAAAAAAAAAAAAGAGCGAGCTTGCTGTTAAAACATCCAGGGTCCAAGAGATGGTCAGAGATAAAGAGGAAAAGAGAGAGAGAGAGAATTGGGATGGGGAGGTGGGGGGAGGATTTAGGAATTTATTTATCGGGAACCAAGATGTACACTTATGCAGCAACACCATTCTCCATATGTCTGCCTAATGTAGATGAGCGTGTGCCCGTGCCTGGTAGTCAGCAAGTGAACAGCTGTTTGCCGCTCTGGGACTATAAAGTATGCCCAGGAACACACACGCACGCACGCGCGCGCGCGCACGCACACACGCAAGCGAGCGGGCGGGCGAGCTTACTGTTTTCCGAGAGCTCCAGCAGATAGTGCAGAAGAGGGGAGTTCCCATCGAAGGGGCGCAGCCAGGAGAGGAGGACGGAGCGCGAGTCGGAGTCGTTGAGATGGGCCGTCAGGGAGCGGGGGGAATGTGGCAGCTCACTGGACGCAAAGGAAGACAAGACAGAGCCCAAACACATCCATCAGCGATATTCTGTGAGGTCGAGCGAACAGGGCCGAGTCTTAAGAGGAGGAGATCCAACTTTTTTACCAAACAAAATAGGAAATTCTAGCCAAGTTACAGTAGATGAGAGGATCGATGCTTCTCTCATGTCTGCACCGTAAATGTGACACTACTTCCCACAGTCCATTAGTGTAATCTGGAATTACATGTTACAACACAGATTTTGGTGCAGGTATGGATGTTTCTAGGAACAGTCTGACATTTTCAGAAATGTATTGTTCAATACATACTTGTAGGATACATTTTCTGACCTTTGGATGGAGCCATGCTAGGTTCTCCAGCCTGTCTCCATCTTTTATGCTAAGCTGAGACTTAATTAACTCTAAGCAGGAGAGAAAAATAAAGCCTATTTGCCCAAATATCTAACTAAACATAGTAATTTAAGATCTTTGCATTTGCATTGTGGAAACAAGTCAGCGTCCTTCTTCTGTTGGCCTGAAGCTTGTTTCTGGTTGTTTTTTCTTCTTCTTTTTTTTTGTGTTTTTTTCATTAAACATTTGGGCTGTGGGATCCTGATAATGCTTTGACTCCCAGACCTGAAGCTGATCCAAACCCATATTTTTTCCCCCCAATGTGGCCATTTAAATATTGCGATATTTTACTCTATACATTCCATTCTCTGCTTGGCGGTAAACATAAAAGAAATTCTCCTGACATTTGTTGATCCCGCCCATGGATTTGTGCATCCTTGCCATGCAAATAACAAAGAAAGTGATATTCATTGAAGCAAAAGACTGTCCAGACATTTAATTATACAAATTGTATTGTACCATAAGTCGCTTTAAACACCTTTAAGCTTGGAGGAGAAAAGCAAACGGGAGGCAGATCAGCGCCAGGGTTACAGATGCTAGCAGAGGTAGCAGGAGTAAGTACATTAACGGAATATGAAAAATAACTAAACACTGTATACATATTTGAAAGCAAATAAAGCCTTAATCCCTTGTGCCTAAAGTGGCTTAATTTCATATTCATAAGCTCATCAATTATTTCTTTACAGTCATGGATGTGAGAATATCCTAACCGAGTGGTCTCCTCTAACAGGCTGCGGGCTCTTGTTAAGTCCATCAGATGCGGATTTAAAATGCCATCTCGTTTTTGGGTTTATTGCTTTTGTTTGTGTGTGTGGTTTCACATTTTTTTAATATTCGAATGCGCATGAGGGGAGGCTGAGGGGACGAGAGATGAACGGGGAAGATGCAGCGCTTGTGGGGGAGGGAAAGTAATCCACCAAGAAGAGGCGAGGACGGCGGTGAGGCAGAGAGGAAGCTCAGGGAAATGAGAATGATGTTTTCTTTTCTGAGCTGACATGATCATATTAATTAATGGATGAGCTTAGAGAATGTTACAGCAACCACCTTCACACCGCCCCCACAACACACACGCGCACGCACACCAGCACACACGCACACACACACACACTCACAAACACATGGATGGGTCTTGTGAGAGCTGAACCAATAACCTGCTGGTAATTAGTCTGTCTCCTCAGCCGCCAGCGTCTGTTAGCCTCTATGACCCACTGATACCGAGCTAACGAGAATGTCAGTCACACGCGCACGCGCACGCGCACACGGGGCCCGCGAGCGCGCGCACACACACACACACACAACCACACACACTCGCACGGAATCAGTGAGAGTGATCCTTAAGTTCTCCTCGTTTCTCACAGTCATAAACACACCCACTCTCTCCCTCTCAGTTTGACATGTGTAACCCCTCGTCTCTATAATTCAGAACGATGCGTATTCATGTTCTGTCTGTCTCCTACCCTGCAATTGTATTAATATATCATAAGTGTCTTTTATAAATTTATTATACAAGTGCCTATTAATATATAAAGGCCACTACCTGATAGTGCTCTCTCACGGTGGCTGTAATGAGGCTATGTGGGTCGGAGCGCCGGCTACACACACGTGGGCAGCGCGCTTTCAAATTAGCGTCTGCCGCGCCTCCTCACGCAATTCACATTTGGGGAAAAAAAAAAAGTCCTCCTCCAACACTCCCGAACAAACAAACGTGCGCACACAAAGCACAGATTTCGGTCGCGGTTTGGGACGGCAGAGGGAGTGTGTGCGCGACACCCTAATAGCAGATATGCCCTTCCTCTTTTTTTACGCATGCATTTGATCTGGAGAGTGGCTGACCCGTGTTGGAACATGGCTATAACTGGAATTAAGCAATTATTTAATTAGACAACTGATGAAATAAGCTGACACTAATGCTTCCTTTATATTTGGCAATGTGTCAAATTGCCCACAGTATCTGCCGCTTCTTTTGAATTGCGTTATGCCAAGTCAATCTCATATTAACGTTGATCCCTTTTAATCATATCTGCTATTTGACTCAGTCGGAGTGATGTTAGTTTTCACGCCGCTGGTAGGTTTTGGAAGTCAAAGTCGTCCAAAGGAAGAGGGGAAAAAAAAAATCATGCTTTATCTTTCGGATGAATGGTTACTCGGTATTTCACTATGAATATAACCATGATGGAAAAAAATGATGTCTATGCTCTCATAAGTAATTGTAAAGCAAGGTTAAACGTTTTACACGTTCATGAATAGCACTGTATATGTGTACATGTGAAAAGTGAACGCAAAGCACAAATCTAGGAGGACGCCGATGCTTTTCTCAGAAAAACAAGGCGTATGTAGCGATGCGGCTCCACTATTCTGTCCATTGTCGCCTGCCAGTCACTGACCAACATGTCATTTTAGATCCTGAGCCTCACCAGCTGCGGCTGTCAGCCTGAACCTGCTAGTCACCTGTTTCCCCGCACATCTGCTCCCCACGCGTTACAACCTTCTCAGCGCGCTCCTGTCCAGATCCACACACTCAACACGCTGATGTGCTTGCCTGTTACTTGCTTTTTGTGTGCCTCGTTATATCAATGAATATCGTTTTTTACTCACATGACTATACCTGAGTCCAGTGAAGCAACACATTCAACACAGTTTCCATGATTTTTTTTTTTTTTTTTTAAA
>CAAKHG010018873.1:0-15000 GCA_901007715.1 Dactylopterus volitans
CAGGTATGGCACGTCACCTAGACGCACGCACGCACACACACACACACACACACACTCACACACATGCACACACACAGCACACACGCAGAAGCGCAAGCTGATATGTTTTCTCAAATGTCTTTTCACAGCCAGCTGTCCCTTGGTAACTATCAACGCCTGTGTTTGCACACTGCACTCACACCTCCACCTACCACTGCTTGTGTTTGCGAGAGAAGGCATTGTGAAACATAATTTAGGGGAATGGGGTGTTTGTGATATTCATGAGTATAATAAAGCAGGTAACTCTCTGCCTTATGCCCGAGACATAATTTTGCAATGACAATGTTTTATTTTATTTTCATTTTAACTCCTGGCTAACGTGGGATTTTTGCACCTTATTAACCGTGGCAGGCATAAAACAGGCTAGCTATAAATGTCAACTTGCTGCAGAAAACTAAAAAAAAAAAAAAAAACATATCAGAATGCATTGCACTGTCAAATTTTTTGCTTTCCAGTATGTACTAGTATGACTCGTAATTTTCTTGCCTGGCAAAAAAAAATGATATGTTAAGACTTGGGCTTAACTAACTAAAATCCCATTTTAGGTCCACTAACCCAACAGACTGCCTATGTAACGCTGCCATGAGTGAACAACACAATGCAGCTGAAAACTTTCCTTCATTTTGACTGGATTTACTGGGGGCCTGGGATTAATCTTCCCCTGCCACTTTGTTTTTTTGGTCGGGACCCAAACTTTGAAAACAACTTCCCGAGATCAGTTTCGGCAGCTGTTTGAGTTTGCCTGCCAGAGATGCCACACGAGAGGGTGCAAGCGGAGATCAGCCGAGCACAGATAAGTGCTATCGATGCTGAATTACACCCAGCTGGAAAACAAACAAAACACAAGTCCCTTGTCAACCGCAGAGTGAGAAGAATGGCGGAGAGGATGTGAGCTAAACCTCATGACATCCAGGCTACAGCCTCGCCGCAGCCATATTAGATGAAACTCAATGAAGGCGGCGCGCTGACGCGGAGTGCATTCGGTTAGAATGGTATCGGGCATGACGACCCAGTCAGCCAGTGGGCTGGAAGCGATACTGAAGCCACCATTAAAGCCCCAGTCTGGGATTTTTCTTGACATGGATTCTTCAATGTTTCAAGCCCATGACCCAGATACTTAGAGCGGTGACCTGGAACCTCTCTAGCCCTGCAGTGGATCCAAGTTTCATTAAATGCTACTGTTGGCCACTTACCTTTTTTAAGTGGTTGATAATCACTCTTTAAAAAGTGAGGTTTAAATGGGGTTAGTTTAAATAGGTTTTTTTGGGGGGGGGTTTTGCATACGGGAGCCATCAGTCCATGTCTGTCTCAAATGCCATTCTTTCACACTATAAATTGGATAACTGATCACACCATAGAAACATTTATGTCTGCCTGTCACCCCTTTTGAAATTGAATCAGAGCACCTTTCGCTACATGCTGTTATCCTTTGTATAAGGGCCTGTTTGAACAGCTTGTCTCTGGGGTCCACTGGCAAAAGCCTTGAATGCATAAAGCAAGAATCAGTATGAAAATACATAAGGTGGAAATGAAATATGAAGCTATTCACGGAATGGAAATATTAATGATGCTTACCCTTTTCATGAGGGAAATGAGTGGGGTGATACACAGTGAAAAGGGAGTTGGAGGGAAAGGCACAGATGGTAGGCCGGTATAGTTGAGGTTCATAAGCACTTCATTAAACCTGAGTGCAACCGAGGCCATAAATAACTAAAATGCAAAGATTCAATTTTAATCACCATTTGTTAGCTGGGAAACAAGAAACACTACAAATCTGACAGCTACGGGATTGTGAACATTAATTAGGCTACAAACTGAGAACCAGATGAGCAACAGGAATAAAAACCCGACACACAGGCAGAAAACATCCTGTCACATTCCTTATTTTTTGAGCTCCATATACTCTTGGTGCACAATTATCGAGTTAACAACTCTGTAATATTCAGAGTATACACGTCAAATTTAGAGGGGGGCCTTTACACAAAATTGACAGGACCTGGTTAGATTTAGAATTTTTCTGAAGAAGAGGAGTGCCGTTACTGTTGGTCACACAGAATCCTGCACAGTTCACATCAACAAGACTACAACCACAAGTTGCTTTTTTTTTTTTTTTTTGCAGTTACAAATAATTGTTCTGTATCTTGGAAAAACTGGATTTCTGACAGGATCGAAGTACTCAAAAGGGAATCTTCAAAGCACATAAAACCATGAATGTCTGATCTTAATTTTCAACACATTCTGAATCCAAACTCATCGTATATGGACACTTGGATCTGAAATTTCCCACACTTGAAACAATGCTGCTGCAGGTAGCCCGAGCCCCGCTCCTATTCTGGAAGTATGTCACCTTCCAAGACAAAGTGAACCGGTCTTGAGTCCACCAAACATCTGGGTAGAGTTGGGCAACGTGGTACCACCAGAGACCTCACACACACGAGGAGAAATTCACCGTTCTGCTCTTGCAGTGCTTGGTGGGCAACTGGAGGACCAACACACACTCAGCAGACACGCTCAGGTCCATCCACACACATCAGGACGCGAGTCTCAAAACTCAACACCTCGCGTGAAACCTTGCGCGGTCAAACGTGACTCCGGTGTGAACAAACGCGGCGGATGACGAGCAGGAAGAAACGATGATTGATGATGATGATTCACGTAGACAAAAAAAGAATAGACTGTGGCAACAGTCATGGAGACGGCGTGAACGTGGGCTGTGTGTTCCAACCCCACGTGTCACCTAGTCTGTTCTATTATGTTAAGTTTTACATGACACGATGTTACCACAAATCATCTATGGTGCACCGAATTTCGCCGAGTCGCCTTTACCGTACCTGTCTGATTTGCTTCCGCCTTCAATAAGCTACCCTCCTTTTCATTGGCGAGTGTCCTGTTCCACACTTCAGGAGAATCTGCTACGATAATATTAACAGCCTTCCGTTAACCAGGTTTGCTGACGTGTACTCTCGTAACGTGCACTCTGCTTAAAGGTATTTAATCTGATCAAACCGGATGTCTGACCGACATTCTTGTAGATATTTTTTGAGTGGGTGGAACTATTAATAAATGTAACGCACAAATATAAATTGCCTGTGCCGGCAGAAAAAAATTCAAATGGGAGTCAACTTTTATCCAATCAGGGAGCAAATGTGAGGCTATATCTCATCGCTTTCCGGAGGTCTCCGTTTTATTTTATTTTCGAACTCAAAACATGGCCGGTAGCGTTTCCAACTATCTCCATTTTAGGGCTGCTAAAATGCCAGAGGAGTGTGGACGCCGGTTCTCAAACTAAAAAGTGGTCCTGAGGATGTACTCTAAGCCCATGCCTGTCCTTCCAAATCCTCCCCGTCTTGTGGAGGTGGGTGACAGCGTTCCCAGCTGTGGTGGAGCTGTGTGATCCCAGCAGCAGCACAACCTCTGGCTATCCAGAGGAGAGGAGGAGAAATCCGAGCTGAAACAGCCCCGTGGTTCTGCTTTGACACCGGTCGCAACGATGGTGTCAAAAAAGGTGACGGAACTTGCAGCCATTTCCTCGATCTGTGTAAACGCTAATTAATTTGATGCACTGAAAGATTACATCAAGAATGATTGTACACGTGAAAAAGTGGCGAGTCCCTCCTCTTTTGATGTGGCCTCTCCCTCTCTCCTTTGTCCTCCTGGTGGATGGATGTTCTAATCTCAGCCTAAAGGGGAGTCAGTCTAACCTTTTAAATGAGATGCAGGAGGCGATTAATGCAGCCGTTGCTCCCCTGACAGCCTGCCTGCTACAGTTGTCAGCCCGCTGAAGTACTTTGACAACTATAATCTCAGTTACTATGGTTTTCAGCCAATTTTCCGCTGGCAGGGCTCACAGTGCCCAGCCAAGCAGGAGGGGGAAAACGCAACAACTGACTTGACCACTGAGATGCATAAAAGTGGTATCATCCACATCCTGGAGGAGGTTCACGACATTACTTGCATCAGGGTTTTTTTTTTCATCTTGTTGGAATGTCCAAAGCTGTCTGATCTGCTGACACATTAAAGGATGTGAAAGTTGTCACTTCTAGCCGAGGAATTTAATTTTCATAGCATATTTCAAAACGTTAAAAAAAAAAAAACGAGGGCTTGAAATGACTGGTAAAATTCTTGTGGTGTTCTTTATTCAGTGTCACATTTATGCGTACTCTCTCAAGAACATTCTCAATGACAAACTGCATGGTTTTAATTCGTTTTTTTGTTTGTTGTTTTGTTTAATGAGAATTGCTTTCTTTATGTAAAAAAACAAAACAAAAAGTCTCCAAACCCCTTCAGTGTTTTCCCAGCTGAGCTTGTGGTTAGGCAACAGATTGGGCCTTTAGATTAGACTCAGCAGTGCATGCTGTGTGTATATCGTTTGTTGAAGCCCTACCCAAGCAGTGAAGTGCACTTAATACTCTTAAGTTGAACTCACCAGTGCGTGTCCTGCAGTATGTTGTGTGTCTAACATACTGTAGGAGGAGCTGGCCAGGCAGTTATGCAACCTGATATTTAATGTTACTTAATATTCATGCTTGAGTGCAAACATCACTCGGTTTGCCCGTGTTTTCATTTGGGTGAGTGTGTGTGTGCGTGCGCATCAAATTTACTGTTCTCATGGCTGTGCATGCCTAAACATACATGCGATTGCGGCGCTGCATGTGGACACACGCTCATGTGACATTAATAGGCAGAGTAATGAGATGGGACAGTCCTCCGTTGCCGTGGTAATGAAGCAGTGGAGCGTTGCCAGGCACAACAACAGAGACGGAATGTTACTGTATTGCTGCATCGTCTAGGACACGTTTGGCAGAGACGGGACGGACGGATGGATGGACAGAAAAAAGGAGGGACATGATGCAAAAGACAGATACAAGAGACAAGTGGAGGAGCAGAACACACTTGTATGTCAAAATGAAGGGGTGTGTGCATGTGTGTGAGTGTGAGGGAGGGGGAGAAACTGATGGATGGTCTTGTCTGTACCGCTAGAGGTGTACATGGAGGAGGGGGGAGAGAGAGAGAGAGAGGTGTGTGTGTGTGTGTGTGTGTGTGTGTGTGTGTGTGTGTGTGTGTGTGTGTGTGTGTGTGTGTGTGTGTGTGTGTGTGTGTGGGGCACACGGATGGAGTGATGTTATCGATGTGACTGAGCCCATGTACCCCGAGGAGAGAGAGAAGTAGATAGATGGATAGAAGCGGAGATGCAGCAGAGGAGGGGTCGGCCTGACAGACTGATAGATCAAGCAACAGAAATGCAGAGAGGCGACGCGCGGATGGAGTGAGACGATAAGGAGGAGTAGGGTAGACAGCCAGATTAATAAACAGGTAGACGGTAAAGTCATTTACATGAGGGGAGGTCGATACGGGGAGATGTGCCGGAGCTGCGTGGTTTTTGCGCCGCGGAAAGGCGAAGAGTGCAGGGATGATTTTTCTTTTGACTTTGAAGGAGTGCAGTTTAAATGCAGTTTTGAGTGAGTCACTCCTGCAGCCAGGAACGATTCAGACTTCGATTCTCGACTGCGCCATGTGCAACTATGTGCGAGTCCAGAGGCAGTGAAAGATGGAGGGTCAGATTTAGGGGTGTGACAGTACATGTATTCATATCGAACCGTCACCTCAGGGGTGTCACCGTTTGGTACGTACAGTCACACAGCTTTCTTTGAAAAATCAGCGGTGTGGGGGAAAACAGCCGGGTTCCCTGTGGACCGCGACAGCGACGAGACACGTGTCATTCAACGGTACCGCGAAACACGCTCACCTCGGCGCGCCAATCGCCGGAGCTCGGAATGAGAAAAGGAGCTCAGCACGTTTTTAAGAAGCCTGCAAATGTGAAAGACGGCAGGTCCAAACACATTACCAAGGGTACTGGCAGTAGTAGAGGATCAAATGCAGTAGTAGAGGACCTGTATGCAATAGTATAGGATCCATATGCAGTAGTAGAGGACCATGCGCAGCAGGACATGACCCATATGCAGTAGTAGAGGATCAGTGTGCAGTAGTGGAGGACCTGTATGCAGTAGTAGAGGCTCCTGCTTCAAGCATTTCTTAACAGTGCCGCAGCCTCGTTACGCTGTTCCATCCTTTGCATCAATGGTTCCTGCGTTTCCCGACGTACACGAGTCGTGACTGAGCGTGTCAAGCTTTGAATGTTTAAATATATCCTACTGCAAGTTCAACAAATGGAACCCAAACTAACGCACAAGTTTGTTTGTTTTTTCTAAATCTATTTATTTTTGTACTTTTATAACAGGAGAGATGCTTTTAAGTTTCATAGCTGATTGTAACCTATTGCCTTATGGAAATATGACTTATATATTAGAGTAAATGTTCTGTTCACCGTCGGCTGTTTAACACACTACATGCTTTACCAATCATCTTAAGTAGGTTAATTGACACCGGGCGGAACCCACTGTCACTTGCACTACTGTCCAAAATCAATGTAAAGAAAACAAATATTACGCATTTGGGACTTTCTGTTGCTTTTTTCCTTGATGAACTGAACCATGACCCCCAAAAAACTGAGGCAGGTGTCAAACCACGACCTAAGATGTCATGGTTCAGATGTGTTTGCACTGCAAGGGAGGGCAGAGGGGACAGGCGACGATTGTTTCAGTAACATCTTGTTTTTTCCCCATTTCTTCTCCAGACATGCTGCATTTTTGTTGCCGATTCCCAGTCATCCCTTCTTTTATATGCATCTGTTAATTCCTCTAAATCCTTTGTTTGTTTGTTTGTTTTGTTTTTGCTTCAAGACAACTCACATGTTAATGAACGCTGCTTCGTGGACTTGAGAAAAACAGTCATTTGAATAAGTTGCATTGGCCTTGGGGACACATTGGGGCTCCATTTTTTTTTCTTAAACAATGTAGAGTTTATCAGAGAACAACTTTAAGCTACAGTCCTTAAGAAATGGCAGCACCTATGGCAGAAAGCAGTAACTGCAGGTGTTTCTGAAAGATCCAAATGGAGACTTTACTGATGTATTGCCCAATATTGCACCACCTATGGGCAAAGTCATGTTGTGCATTTGCTTCTGTGGACCCCTAAGCTGACCTGTCCTGCAGCCCATAATTTGTGACAACCACACTCTACTCCAGCAGATGACACCGAATGCACCATAAATGCTGTCTGTTAACACCAAAACTCCAGGAAGACCTCCAACTGAGGGTATAATCACTGAAATGTTTACATTTTACACGTCTTCACAGAAAAGCGCCACGCTTGTTCTTCGTTAAGGGCAGTTTCTTCTTGTGACGATCACATTTTTGAGTATGTTACTTTCAACTTCCCAAAGAGGCGTTATTAGGATAAACAGACCATATAATGGGAATCCACATGGTTCCTTTCTCGCTAGGGAAAAAAAACAAAAAACAAAATGTAACCTCTTAAAATTCCATGCTAACAGCTCCAGAGTGAAAGGCACCTTCAGCACGTAGGTTTGGCAGACATGAGGCCAGAAAATGTAGCGAGAATGAAACTTGGGCGCGCATCCGCCAACGCCACAGTTGCCTGCAAATCGGGGAAAGTGGAATGTCTGAGGAGACCTTAATGAATCCTCAACGCATACTACATGACCGCAGACTCAACAGATTGCCAGCACCAGCGGACCGCTCGCATCCAAGCACACACGCAGCTGAATGCATTTCAGGCAACCGAGGGTGAAATCGCTGTACCGTAAACATTGTACATCCTGTCTCCCAAACAAAAATACCACTCGCGTCTGCGTTACCGCACTGTTTCTATGAAGAGATCAACATCTGTCTTCACAAGCTGTGCAACATTAGCTAACATGGCACTCGTCAAGAGTCCAAAGCAGCCTACTGAGGAATGAGGAGTCTCAAGATGGGTTTTCAAAATGTGTATGAATAAATTCTCAATGTGTTTCAGCTGCCGGATCAAATCAGAGTGAACTAGTGGGCCAAAGTCCAGCACATAAAACATGGAGTGAGGCCATTCCACTCTCATCAGCTTGCTGGCATGCGTATTACAGAGCAGTGAGCTGCAAGGGGAGTGTGTCAGTGTGCGTTAGGGAGTGTGTGCGGCAACGTCTGTGAGGTTGTCGGAGCCGTGTGTATGAGTAAGAGATGAGGGGCGCCATTTGTTTGTCCATGTTACATGCGTGTGCATGTCTGTGGAGTGTGCGTGTGGGCCAGCCATGCCATAACAGGACCGCGTGTGTGCTTGTGCGGACGTGTGTGTGTATGTGTGTGTGTGCGCGTGTGTGTGTTGCGTATGTACGTGTGTTTGCAGGTGACGCGTGCTCTGTCGCGCTTGAGACGGCATGTTTATGTGCGGCACGTTTGCAGCTCGTTTGCCGTGTGCACGCGCGCGCGTGTGTGTGTGGCACCTCTGCGACGGCATCAATTCATCTCACACTGAAGAACGCGTCTGCGTCTGTGTGTGTGTGTGTGTGCGCGCGCTTCTTCAGATGCGTAAATGCCGTATGAGTGTTTTCCGTGTGATCCTGACTGAAAGCTGCGTGCAATGCCTCCGTGTCTATGTCATGTCTGAGCACACTGCCTGCTACACTGACATCAATTTTGTGGTTTTTTTTTTTTTTTTTGTCTTTTCATATAAATACAGATCTGGAGACTACTCAACCAAGTGGCTTCACACAAGCCTCCTCCAGCACAAACACTCTCTCTCTCAGTCTCTCTCTCTCTCTCACATACACACACACACACACACATTATTTCTAAGGACACTTATCAGCTGCCAGACTTCCTCCATCCTGCCCTGGCCTGTATCACTTTATTCCGGGGCAAAACAGGTGCAAGACGAACTGAATCAATGCTAAATATCACACTTTACTGACTCAACTACGTCTCAATGTCCCACTCAACCATTCAACGCGCCAGATTGATCACATGACTCGCGTAATGGAGGGGAAGGAGCTGGGCGTCATCTGCTTATGCGCTTAGGCCAATTATTTGCAGTATGAGTCAGTAACTTGGGGTATTCAACTACGTACTTAAATGCGGTGCATTTATCCAAGTCTATATATATATTAGTGTATATCAATGTCCAGGATGGAAATGCCCCCGCCCGTCTTCCCCCGCTGATTATTTCCGCTCAAGCCAATTAGTCACCATGACAACCCACCAAAGTCAAACGATTGCGGTGCAAAACCAAGAGTGCCACAAGCAAGCAAACAGCAATCCGACGTCCATCTGAAAACATTTCCGTTAGCGGAGGACGACGAAGACGTGGACTGAGTCAACGAGCAGTCTGTTTCCATAGCAACCCGTCATTCCGTAAACACAAAGCGAGCCCCTTGAGAATACCACAGTTTTAGAGCATTCTTCAGAGCTTGGGACCTTTTGTTTGTCGAGCCAGTCAGTTTGATTTGGATGTTTTTTTTGAGGCAGACAATCCATAATGACTGTTTCAATGGATATCTAACATCGCTGGGAAATATGCATTTAACAGAAGTCTTCACTTCCCTTTGCGCTTGTTTTCACTCAACGATATATACTATGAATTACCTCGCTGCGTATGCCACCGTCTACTTTCCGACATATGTACTGTATACCACATACCGCAAGCATTTGTCCTCTTCAGTTCTTACAGAGATGCAGTCATGTGGAACCTGAATGTTTACACATTAATAAGCCGCTTCGCCTGATCACAGACGAACCTGATTTAATTGCACATGACTGAAAACTTGACCGGAAGACCGCGACTTTTGACGATGATGCGACGCGAGTGGGATGAGAGAAGAAGAAGAAGAAGAAGAAAGTCTAAAAAAAAAAGAAAGACAGTCGAGTCGAGGCTGTGCGCGAGTGTTCCAGGGAAAACCGTATCACCGCGTTCCTCACAGAGTCAGTATTAATTACAGCTGATATTCCCAACTGGTGAATTTGATATCTTAGTGAGAAAATTCATGATCATTGCTAAAAAAAAAAAACTAAAAAAAACACAACCGCTACCTGAATGTCTTCCACGTGCATAGATTTAGCCACTCGTCGCTTTGCTCAAACACTTTGCCGCGTGAACACGCTCAAATATTCCCCAAAATATATATCTTTTATCAGTTTAATCACAGTTGACGGATCCATGATGGCATGCAAGCGTCACAACAATTGACATCCCTTTGGATTGGCTACAAGATGCTCAAGCTGCTTCGCCAAAAAAATAAGCTGCTGGAGTTTGCTCGGTTAAAAGACGACACGCTTTAAATGTAGTGACACGCGCACAAAAATCACGCCGGCATCTGGCTAAACTTTGCTTACCTCACACCGCCCACCCCTTCATTGCTCGGCTGCGGTCGGGTGATGGAACGGACTCGCGTGGTTTGGCCACAACCTGGAAAACAGAGCAGGCGGGATCGTTTAGAAACTGCACGTCAAACACTGTACATAAAGTTATCAGTCTCGATGTACCGTACATGTTTGCGCTCAACGCAGTCGGCAGCGGCATCACTTCCTCCCAAGTATGAATTCATTGTGCGGTTATGAAAAGGAGGCGATATATCCTGAACGAGAGGTCAGCGCTTCTCCCTCGCTCTCTCTCTCCGTCTCTGTCTCTCTCGAGCTGTCTGGAGCGCCGTGATTCTTTTGTGTCAAAGGTCAATGAGACTGAATTCTGCTTGACGCAAAAGAGGCGGGTAAAAAAAAAAAAAATGAATAAGACATGAATTTTTTTTTTTTTTTTTCCCTCTCAAAGCGAAATTTGGTCTCAAAGGGCCGTTACAACGTGTTGCACCATTGTGATTGAATATTGCGGCAAGGTCAATTATTCATTTTGTTATTCCTCGCTTGTACCGCACCTGAATTTCACAAAGTGAATCTAATCTCAGATTTATCAAACTGTAAAAGATTATCGCAAGAAAGAAAGGAAAAAGAAAAAAAAAGAAAAAACCTCAGCACTAAAGCGGCATGGTGCAACCAGAAGCCTGTGAGAGATTGGATTTGGTAATGTGTTTTCTGTGCAATTTTCCATGCTGCAGCGTCTCCGGACACAGGCTTCAGATAATAATGTGAATGATAAAGACTTTTTTTTTATCTTGAAATAATTGGAAAAAAAAAAAAAAAAAGTTTAATCATCGTGTGTGATAAGTGACATGAGCAACTGTGAGTTTAATCTAAACTGTACTGGAAGTGCAGCTCATTGAAAAGAGGGATGTGGTGTGACCTGGAGTAAAGAGGGAAAACAGGGAGAAAGGCGGCATTGTAAGAGGAATTATTTCCATTTGACAAGCTTTTTCTGGGTCACTTAGAGCTGTGATATGTTAAGCTTTTTTTTCCTGAATCAGTGAGGCCTGGAGACGGCGCCCGGGGGCCCCTGGTAGCCCAGGGAGGGGTGACTCCCCGGGGTTAGAGGTTCTGCAGGCATCCTTCCCCTCTCCATGAGGACACGGAGAGGAGAGAGAGGAGAAATGAAGTATAAAAACTGCACATATCTCCAGCGTATTCAGTGTTTCTGCCACGGCATGATGAATTCCCTCTCCGACTCATTTCCACCGTCTCATCACCCATACAGTTCTTATAATCTTCCGTGAAAAACATCCCTTTCATATAGCCCTCTTCTCTTTGTGCACCCTTTTCACTTCCCCTTCTTTATCTTGTAAAAAAGGCAGCAACACATTCTGTATTTCCCCCCCTTTTGTGCATCGCTCTTCCCTTCGGGTGCAGATGTAGCTCGTTTAGTTAATTACTGTCATTTTCGCTTGGTTAGTGCTAACAGAGCTCATGCAAACGCAGCTTAACGCGCGCGGACACACGCGCACGCGCGCGTCATAAGAGTAAGTGGCTACTTTAAGATACATGTGCTGCAGACGATACCCTGTGATCAGATATAAAAGCTGACATTTCTGCAGAGAAACATGCAGTTTTGTATTATGCTGGCAGGCAATAAATAAACATAACCAGCTATCGGGATTACTATATAAAAAGCTGCGAGGTTTCCATGTGGTAAGGGACGGTGAACACAAACTGTTCGCGCGCACACACACACACACACACACACACACACACACACACACAGTGGTGTTTCAATCACTTCAAGGGGCATCGCATTTGCATGAGACTTAACGCCTTTTAAATTCCACATAATCCGACAAACGTAGATGAAAAAAAAAAAAAAAAAAAGTGAAAGTTTATGTGTATGAGTGTGTGCACCAAGTCCAATATGAAGTTATTAATACTTCATGGGAAAGCAGCAGAGGATGAGGTCAGATGCAGGTTGATTTTTCGGGGCTCGTGAACGCTGAAGAAAAATCAGCAACAGGAGTGCAAAATAGGAACGAAGAGGCACGGGGCAAAGATCATAGAGTACGAGATGTAATCAGATTACATCAGAAAATAAGTACGAAGGGCTTGTTTTCCTCTTATAATCAAATTAAATTAAAAAAAAGTTTTCTTTCAGCTATTTAAAAATCGTGACTCATATTTCTGAGTGCTCATGTGACAACCGTGAAATGTCACTTATGTAACCGCTGTCTGGCGGTGTAATGAAAGAGAAAATAACACCCTATATTGTCAGAAAAGGTAAAATATTACATTTCCCACATTCCGCACAAGTTCTGAGGAGGATAAGTATGAAGGCACGACATGTCCAGACTGTTTTCCTTATAATAACTGCATTGCTCCACTGGGCATATGCGATGTTTTTTTTTTTTTTTCCAATTTCGAATACAGAGCGCAAAGAAGCTTCGTTACTGCTGAAGGACGAAAATGTGCAGAGAAGGATGCAAGGAAGTATGAAAGAAGGGGCGAGGAGGGGGGAGGAGAGGGGAAAGAAATTAAAAGCAAAAAAATATATATTCCGCTGGATCTGATACCACAGCATGTAGCCCTTCAAACTGTTCTGTCCTAGTCAAGATTTTGAATCTTAAGATTTGGAAATATGAGATGAGTTCTCTTGGTTTATTTACTGGTTTCCCATTTCAAGATTTCTTGTCCGGTAAAATAATCAAAGGATTTTCTTCTTTTATAGTTGCCAAAAAAATTTAAAAAAAACATTCCAATATAAAACTACATCCTCCTAAATGTGCCTCTCCCCGAGCTCTGCTATAGCAGGCTGTTTTGGGGTCTGGCTCATTAATATAAATGAGCATCTCCTCCAATGGATTGTAGATATCAGAAGCCTGATAGGAAGGTAGAACTTGTCGGTGAAGCTGGAACGAGAGCCCCAGCTGGCCACGTGAGGAGATAACTGTAAATGTATTGTAAATGTACTCGTGTTTCTATTCATCATATCGATAAATGTTTGCGTCTGTTACCTGTTGCTCTCAGGGGACACTTTGTAATTTCATTTCTACTTCATTTTTCTATTGATTTGTTTATAAGAGGCATGGTCTTATTTTCATATCGGGTTGACTTATATCTTTTTGTGACATTTTGGTACTTTCTTCCTTGTAACTTTGTATTTTATACTGGCATGGGGGCAACTGTGACCATACAATTTCCTCCAGGATTAATAGAGTATTTGTGATTCTGATCTCATCTCATCGTCCTCCGCTTATTCCGGCTACCGGGTCGCGGTCGTGCTGGAGCCGATCCCAGCTGACAACGGGGCGAACGGCGGCGTGCACGCTGGACGAGTCGCCAGCTCATCATCGCAGGGCCACACGAAGGACGGACAACCACTCACACTCGCGCGCACACACACACACCTACGGGCAGTTTAGAGTAGCCAATTAACCTCGGCATGCTTTTGGAGGCGGGAGGAAGCCGGAGTTCTGATCCTGATTTTGATCCACCACCCCCCGCTTCGACGGCATCACTCACCCGTGCCGCTCACGTTGCCCCGGTGCACCAGTGGGACGCTGTGTGTTCCCGCTCCTCCGCTGCATGACGAGTCACCTTGGGGTGCACACGTATGTGTTTGAAGGCGGCCGCCTGCTGTGGGGTTGATACAACACGGTGTCAAGGCGGAGGCAGTGCACGTTACTCCAGATAACGCCAAAGCCCGCTCTAATAGCAGTATCTCAGGAGGGCAGTACCTTCTGTAAGATAGTATTATCAGCCTTCACGTATTCACAGTATAATACAATTCATTTGCATGAGGCAATAAGACCTTCATTATGCAGGCAAGAGATTGTAAAAGAAAAGAGGGCAGAGGAACAACAGTACTATTACACTTTTGGAGCCAGAAAAACACTGCGCACTGTCTGACAGCTGCCTAAGAATACATTTACATATGTAGGTGGTATTACTACTACTCCCGTCTCTGCAATCAGGAAAAATATATATATATCTACACAAAACTCAGGGCGCCTGCTTAGCCTGTAAAAGTGCATCGCGGATTCTCATTACAATGTACATCGATCAGCCATAATATTAAAATCACCGCATGTTTCCTATGCAATATAATGCAACAGCCCTGCAATGAATTCTCCCTTCAGGGGGGAGTTTTATATTGAATTTCTGTTGAATGTGTTTGAGAGGGGTGTTTACACGTTTTAATGATCGTTAGTGGGACTGTGCTGGGCCACACTGGGAGGCCTCCCTAAGGCTCTATTGCCCAAAATATTAGGGACATCTCATTCAAATACTATACACAGAAACGGTGCGCTTTCCTGCCACTTGCTCACAGAAATCCCAGCACAGGTTGAGCAAGCACACAAGCAAATACAAAAATCGAACTGATAATAAACACATGTAAACAGATAAAAGAATAAAATCCACCAGACGTGAAAGAAACGGGGCTTTTCTCAAATTAATTGAAAAGGACTTAAGAGCTTTTTTTCATCCTTTGAACTGAAAAAAAATCTACATTTTTTTAAAAATAAAAATGTCCCAAATTACAATAATGCGGCAAGCACAAAATCTATGAGTGTTTACTTTCATCATACGCACCAAATTTGACTGTTTTCTCTTCGGTAGATTCTCACTGGAAAAACAAATATTCTAAATTTTCACTTCCACCTTTCACGACATGCAGCTATTCAAACCTCACAATTAAATCTCAGTCTTAAAGATTCTTTCCCGTTTAACTCTTTGAAACTGGCTTCGGGCGGGGACAATTAAC
>CAAKHG010018882.1:0-13019 GCA_901007715.1 Dactylopterus volitans
ACCCGTTACGTTCAATGAATTGAGACTTTATAAGTCATATTACATAACAGCGACTTAGATTACAACGGACACAAGAACGCTATTGTAGAAATAAAACAAGTATTACTGGTAAAACATCCGTGGTGTAAATTTACTTGAGTACTGTACTTAAATACATTTTTTTTCCCGTATCTGTACTTTGAGTATTATTTTGGGGGGGATACTTTTACTTTCACTCCACTACATCTGAAGGACAATTATTGTACTTTTTACCCTACATTTTCCACTGATGCTCTTGTTACTCGCTAAAACAACTGAAGGAAGAAAAATAAGCCTGACCGCCTTTGTAAAATGTTTTTTATGTGGACTCTCCTAAATCTCCCGTTTTCATTTTGGAGGTTTGTAACACCCACCAACGTAATAATGCCCACAAATGTAATAAACCGCAAATGTTATAAAAAAAAAATATGCAGCTTTTAATGTAATAATGCAAATGTAAATACATTTTCCACAAACGTAACACGCGATTTCCCAAAAATGTAATAACTGCTACGTTTGTAGAGATTTATTACGTTTGTGGGAGAGTGAAAATCTTCAACTTTCAATGTTGTAATAACTTCCCACAAATGTGGGACGCGGCTGTTACGCTTGTGGAAAATGTATTACGTTTGCAGGATTATTACATTAAGAGCTGCATATTTTTTTTTATAACATTTGTGGTTTATTACGTTTGTGGGCTTTATTACATTGGCGGGTGTTACAAGGTTTCCCAAAGACAACGGCACGAGGAAGACGTTTTGATGAGAGTTCACAAAGCAGGTTTCTTTATTTCAAAGATAAATGTTGCGACAAATGCATGCGTCTGCATACACATGCATTCATATCTCTCCGTCCACTGATTTATATATATTTTCATGTTCTCCGATGTATAACTTCTATCTATTGTTGTGTTATATATAGTTATAGAATGTATTCATGTATTGTTTATATATTTATATATAGCCTAATCATATATTGTTTCTTCAACTTATTAAAATAGCTGTACTGCCACCATCTGCTTCTGCTTCTCTATCATGTATTAGTGTGTGTATATATATATATATAGTGTGTTTAAAATACCTCACATATATCATATATCAGATTATTCTATTACTGTCAAGCCCACAATGAATATTAAAATACACCGAACCACGTGTCCTATATCATAGCTCCATGTATGAAGTTTGCAGCAAAAAAAAAAAAAAAAAAAAAACGCGTGAAAATCAGTTTAGTATTCAGCGAGTTACGGTTGATTAAATGCGCTGACAGTTCAATGCGCCCGCCGAACAGATGCCGCTGAGTGGAGCGGGAGCCCGTCCCAAGATGGCGGCCCCACGGCTCGTCAGCGCCGATAGGCAGTAGCGGCCGACGCGGCGTCAACTCTTTTATATGTCTATGGTTTTTTTCTGCCACCACTGCTTTGTGTAGTTTTATTTTGTGCTAGCTTATATTTTTGTTTCCTTTCTGTGGTGCTTCCTGTCGTTATATGAAATGCATTTGTAACTGCTTCGGCAGCTTCATTCTCCCTCATAACGTTAGTCCACGCGACAAACGAAAGCCTGATTACTGACACTCCGGTCAAGTCGTCACTGCGAGCAGCAGGATCATGAGCACCACGCTAGATTAGGAAAAGTGTCAATTAATTCACAGATAACTGAGAGTGAAAGCGCAAAGACAAATTTAATGACAATCTGTGCTTGATTCAGTGGAAAAAAAAAAAAAGAAGAGAGGCAGAGAGTACCTCAGTCTGTGCTGCTTAGAGTGGCCATCCAGTCACGGCAGGCCACGTTTACACACAGCAGAGGTGTAAAACAACAGAGAGGATACAGGCTCAGACGACTGCCCACGATCCTGTTATTACTACAAGTTCTTCCACAGATACCATGTACGTGCAGCAGAAGCAGACAGGGAGGAGCCCCGACAACAAGCAACAAATATCCTCAAATGGATGTAAAACAGGCTTCTTTTACAATATTTAAGCTGCACACCCGTCTGATTTACTGTATTTCACACGTTGTTTTATGCTTGATAATGGCATTTTTTTTTAACGAGGGCTATGAAATACCCAATTATCATGTCAGAGACACAGTAAAAATCTGTGCCAGCAAACCTAAGGTAAATTAAAGTTAAAAAAAAAGGAAAATATGAGAAAAAAAGGCAACCCTCCGAGCAAGACTAGTCACATTAGAATGCAAAAACAAGGGTCTTGCATTGCCCACTGGTCTGCACAATATTTACTCTCGAACTCTGGGTGGCACTGTAATTTTTATAAAAAAAAGCACCACTGTAGCTACAATGTTATTGTAGGTTACTTGCAGTGTATCGCCATGTTTTAGAGATGAGTATTGAATATGTTAAGGGTGATTTCGTATTAGTATTCAGTGTCTTGAAACTGAGAAACATGAGTTGCATTGGCATCTTAAGTTCAAGCAGAGGTAAACACAACCCACCAAGGTTCGGGACAGTTTTGGCTCAAGGGTCAGCACGTGTGAACTCTCTGTCCTGTGAAAATCGGAATAAACTACATTTACTTGCAGGCCTGCCAGGCTGGCTGCTCAGCAAGGCTTTAATATACTGTAGATGCTGTAAGGCTCCACTAGGCTCCACCTTGCATGATAGGTGACAGAAATTAGGGCGTTCATATGGGTGTATGCTAATTTGGTTTTTTGTCACGTATTAAAATCAGTTAACTGTATCCTAGGGACATGTAAGGACTGTATTGCGTTTTTGTTATGCTCAATGTTTTGTTTCATGGTTACCTGTCAGTCCAAGGTGTTAAAAGGGGAGGTGTCGGGGAAACCGGGGGGGAAGTTTTTTGGCGTGTGCGGAAGTCGGTGTTGGTGTGGATCTGCTGCGGCTCTTCAATCTTTCCAGAAGTTGGATTAAAGTTGTTCCTTGAAGGATTTTCTGCCATTTTACGGATCATCAGCCGAGGGACTGATCCTCGTGGCCAACGGGACGGTGTGGTGAGCTTTGGCTTATTTCTTTTGTTTGCGGCGGCTCGCCACTCTTCGCCACCTGTTTTTGTTTTGTTTTTTTACGTTTTTTCCCGGTTGTGGATTATTGTTTCCCCGGAGTGATCGATGGACTTCGATTTTTTCTTTTCTACCGGATTGGACTTATGAGTGACTTTGGGTGGGGAGAAGGACATCGGGATTGGTTTTGCGTTTGATTGAGTGTCGGGAAGTGGGGAAAGTTTCGAGCGTCATTGTGTGGGCGCTCACTGTTATCGTGAAGGGTGTTTTCGTTGTTCTCACAAAACTAGTCGGTTGCATATAACTGTTTGGCTTCATTTCGTTTTCCTATAATTATTCACTAAATTGTGAGCGTGGAAAAAGCTAAGTTTGCCTCTCATTATTTACGTTACAAGCTATTTTCAGTTTACACCCGGACCGCGCCGCCCGCGACCTGTGAAATACGGCGTGTGACAGTGAACCATTTTAAGTTTGGTGGGGAACTGTTACAACGCGACAGTGACAATCCTAACATGCTGATCCTAAACAGATGTAATACTTATGTGCTCTTTCTTTGGCATTTTAGCATGCTAACACTAGCAGTCAGTCTGGAACGAAGAGGGACAACCGCACAGCCTATAAATTAATTAGAAAAAACAACAGCAAAAAACACAGAACAAAAACTGACGAAACACTGGCCCTAAAATAAAAATGAACAGTCCTACACCAATACATTTTTATGTTTCCTTTTAAACATTGGCTGGCTAGCCGTCAGGGGATTTGGTCCAGACCAAAGTAACTACAAGCACATAAGATGCAGAGGACACATTTTATGTGTTCTATTCTTGCTCAGTTTTCTCCGGTAGGGTAGCATGTTCCTCCCCTTTTGCGCAGTAAAGAAATCCATCTGATCTCCGCGTGACTTAGGCTCAATTCCGATTCTTATTTTCTTATTTCCCTCCCCCTACCCCTACCCCTTAACCCTCGCCCTCGCTCTACTGAGTGTCAAGTGGTAGGGCTTGGAGTTTTCCCCTAAGAAACGGGACGACCCTCGGCGGCCCTCATACGCCACCGGTAGTCGCCCGCGGCGCAGTGAACTGACTCCGTGGTTGTTACCGCGGTTCACCGTGCCGTCTGCAGCTAGGTAGAAGGTAGAAGGAAAAATGAACGAAGAAGAAGAAGAAGACGCCTTCGACGGCTGGCAGCCCTGCCGCTTACATCGGAAGGTACGTAAGGCAGAGCGAAAATATTCGTCAATAGCCACATTCGCAACTATGCTAGCACAAACACGTCCACAGAGTTGTGATTTCAACTCGTTTTCGTGTAATGTAATCGCCATGTGTGTCGATTGATTGATAAGTTATTAGTAGGCATAAGAGGACGGGATGCTGTCATGTTTACACATGCAGTGTAACGTTTGTGTTATTGCTGCGTCGGTAGTTTTACTGAATATAAATGCTCCCAATTCAGACAGCATAAATCAATGAGTGTGGTTTCTTTCTTTGTTCAAGAGCCATCCTCCTGCTTCATCATCCTCCTGCTTCATCATCCTCCTGCTTCATCATCATCCTGCTTCATGCTGCAGGCTCAATAACGCCGTGCCTGTGTTACACCAGTGGTTCAATGTTGAAGCAGAGATCAAGCAGGACTTCCGCCTCAGCCGAGTAGCCATGCAGGGCCCCCGTCTCGTTGTCCCTCTGAAGGATGGAAGGGTTCTTGTTTTTCTTAAAGCAGTGCCTCTGGAAAATCTCCGTGTGGAGGGGTATATGGCCCTGCCACTTCGTATTACCCCCCGGTCTTAAGGGGAATTGGGACACCCCGACCCCTCCACGTGAACGTGCAAAACGGAGGGGTAGGGCCAAGAGGTAGGGTTAAGGGGAGAATCGGAATTCACCCTTAATGTCACATGAAGTGTGGAAACTCTTCCTGATGTGCTGGCCAAAGAACCTTTTAATCTATCTATAGAAGCAAGGAAAAACGGTCTGTCTCTTGCATATCTCCCGGATGAGACGGTGGTGCAGAATGTGTTGTGTGGGGACCCCTGACCCTTATCTGGACCATACCCCCCTCACATCGACTTATGTATTGAAGGCCTCTTGTCAGACTCTGCCATTCCACCTACCTGCTGCATGTGGTACTCCACTCACCTCCACTCCACTCTGCAATCGGCCACGCCCTCTCATCCGTCAACTTGACCCACCTGAGCACACATCTGCTCCACAGCTCATTGCCAGATTGTTCTTCGACACTATGTGCTATGCAGGACTTGAGAGTGTTTGTCCCTGGACTGGTTCCTGTTGCCGACCCTACTTGCCTCTGACCTGCCGTCCTTGTTGCCTTGCCAGTAAATGTCTCGGACTACGACCCCCGTTGACAGGTTCTGCTTCTGCTCTGTCTGTTGCCGGCCGGTTCATCTTTGGGGCTGTTTTGTGCAGTCAGCCTCGCCCTGTGAGTGTTTTTGCCCATTTGTCACCAGATCCCTCAGTTGGCGAAACAATTGCCACCAATGAGATCCTGTCACCTCATTGAATGAACTGTGCTTGTCTGTAGCTCACCAAGCCATCCACCTTTGGTCGGTTTCCCTGGACCAAAGTAGACACTGCTTTTTGCAGTAAAGTTTGTGACGCTTACCAGAATGACTGTAGTTCAAATGAAGTTTCCTTTAAAAGGGATTATAAACTGAGTTCCTGGTGGTCTATTCTGCAATTGGTTCTTAGAGACACCTGTTACAGTACAATCTGGCCAGGCATGGACCCAGTACAAAGACCTTCGCCTTATTCCCAGCTTGACAAAATTGAGGAGATCCTGCAAAAGGATCTCCAGCTGAGATTAAATCTGTGGTCTCCAGCCATGAACAGACTTTTGCCACCTTCTCTTCAAAAGTCCAACAGGTCAATGCCCCTCTGGCTCATTTCTCTGTTTGGTCATGTTCCTCACCCCCACCAACACCAGCTCAGGTGCTGACTCCGAATCCCAGGTTGGGGCTCCGTAATTTTATGCTGGCAATCCCTCGGGCTGAAGCCCCAGGGCTCACAATTTGTTCAATCCTCTTTACCTTGCAGCCTGTCACATTTGCCACAGAGGGTGCCAAGGTCGTGTTTACCATTAACCAACTCAGCAGCAGAGCTTGCCTGGCTGAGTGGGATCGAAGCATGCCAGCCTGTGCCTCTTTCCAGTCATTCGCAGCTGAGCTTTGAGAGGTCTTTGGGGAGGCTTCCAGAGGTCCCAACACTGCAGGTGCATTAATGGGACAAAGCCAGGGGTCTTGCTTGGCCAGATTTTGCCTTCCATTAAGTGTGGCACTCAGGCCCTTCAAAGTGACAGGAATCAGGCAGCATGATGCTTTTATCCAGGGCCTGGGAGACGCCATTAAGGATGAGTTGATCTCTTGCGACATCCCCTCCACGCTGGTTGACATCATCAAGCTGGCCTCCTGCGTGGATTGACGTATTCAGTCAAGGCGACACGAGAGGCACCGTGCCTTGCTCAAGGGCACTTCAGCCATGTTGAGGTAGGGGAGAGGAGCTGTCCTTCACCCACTCAGGTTTTTCTGGGAAGTGAACCGAGAGGTAGACAAGTGGAAAACAGTCTTCAACTCCCCAACGAGACATTATGACTACTTGGTGATGCCATTCGGGCTCACCAGTGCTCCAGCTATCTTCCAGGCCCTGGTGAATGACATGCTGCGGAACATGTTCAACAAGCCTGTGTTTGTCTACGTGGATAACATCCTGATTTTCTCCAAGCCCAAGGAGGGTTACATGCATCATATTCAGGCAGTCCTCCAGTGGCTTCTTCTTTGTGAGGGCCAACAAATGTGAGTTTCACTCCGCTTCAGTCTCCTTCCTGGACTCCATTGTGGGAAAGCGGTGGACTATCCAGATGGACTCCTCCAAAGACGAGTGCAATCTCAGCCTGGCCCATTCCTGAATCCCACAAGCAGCTCCAGCGAGTCATAAGCTTTGCCAACGAAGTTCATCAGAAGCTACAGCACAGTGCTGCTCTCTTGGCAGCACTGATCTCCTCCAAAGTGCACTTCTGATGGTTTCCCATTACCAATGAAGCCTTCCAGACCCTCAGAAGACAACTTATGTTGGTGCTCCTCCATACTCCGAAGTGAGAGACAGTATGTTGTCGAGGTGGATACTTCCAATGTATTCATGTCTGTATTATCGACGCCTGGCAGCAGCCAAAAGAGTTGCTGGCCATCAAGTTGACCTTTGGGGAGCGGTGTTACCGACTCGACGGATCAAAGCTGCATCCTTCTTCCTCTCTTTTTGGCCAGGGTCCTGCAATGTCAAGCCTGGCACTCTGTCCTGGCAGTTTGCGGAGAAGAAGGATTCATTTGAAAACGCCATCCTCCCATGATCTCACTTGATGGCACCTGAAAGGTAGTGAAGAAGTTTAGGTTCACTCAAGGGGTGTTGTGCTCAAAGCCCTATTCTTATTCAGGTAGGGGTTGAGTTCACACTGACGGGGGATGTTGATATCATAGGCCTTGCACACAGGCCTGTTGAGCCGCATTTTGTAATAACGGTGCATTTTGTAATAAACGTCCAAAATGTAATAACTTTTTCATTTCATTTTGTAATAAAGCCGCATTTTGTAATAAATTTTGCCACATTATGTAATAAGTTATTACATTTTGAGAAGATTATTACAAAATGCACTTGCAACTTTTTTATTCTCTAGGAAATGTAATAACATGGTGCATTACGTAATAACAATTCTAAAGCATTGTTTATTTGTTTGTTAATTGTATTTTATTTTACTTTAAAGTATTTGTAAAAGTTAGGCCTATTATTAGTATATATATTATTAGTTTATTACAAAATGCGGCTTTATTACAAAATGAAATGAAAAAGTTATTACATTTTGGACGTTTATTACAAAATGCACCGTTATTACAAAATGCGGCTCAACAGGCCTCATAAATGCTGTATTTTAATTATTATTTTTGTTTGTTATCAGAATTAGTAAAATATTAAAATTGAGATATTCATATTTACTACTAAGAATAATAGGAGTTAATTTTACATTAAATCGACCTCTGTGCACCAGATAACCACGGTCACAAATCAGTCTCAAAAACCTACTCTGTCAATTATCTATCAAGCTATGTGTTAAGTGAATAAAGTAATTTAGTTATTAACAGTAGCACAGGTGAAGGATTGGAGTTCTAACAGTGTTTGTTGGCAAAATTCACTTTGTACAACATCAAACAGACAGGCAAGTTTATACAAGTTTATTGATTAACAAAAACTGAAACGACAAACATAAATCTAAACGTAGATGCCATGTACAATGTTTCTGTGTGGCTGCATTAAGACTGAGGTGTGGCCTGAGGCTGAGCGTGATGTGGGGGAGGGGGCTCACAGGTGTGACCCCTTTGTTCAGGACACTCAAATGACTGGTCGAATGGCTAAAGACAGACTAAACACAATAACCATAATATTGAAATGTCTCAATAAATACACTGGCAGGGTTGATAAGTTCTATGTTTAGTCAAAGCTGACGAGCCCCAGCACATTACCAGGTCACATGAATGAGAAAGATGCCGTTGATGTGCTGGTTTGCAGGTCTGCAGTTTGATTGTTTGTTAAGTCCAGTTGTTGCATTTTTCAGTTGGTTTTACATCCAGCTGGTTGTCTTTGCCCAGACAACTGTGGAAGTCCTGGCCGTGGTTGGAGTCTCGTTTCCTCAGTCCTCCGGTTGGAGCTAGTCCAGGCTAACTCTGTGGCTCCTTGACCGGTTAAAACTCAACTGGCAGACTTTGTGTTGTGCCAGTGGTGCTTGTCTTGTCCTTGGTGGGCACTTGCGTAGCTACCAAGGCTTGGTCCAGAGGAGGCCTCTGCCTTGTGCAGGCCTCATGGAGGGTTGAAGCAGCAGCAGCAGCTAAGGAGCTGAGCTCATAGAGCTGAGAGCTGCAGAGCTGATGAGATAAGCCTGGAGATAAGATACTAAGAGCGGAGGAGAAGGAAGCTTCTCCTTTATATATGGCCTGGTGACCTCATGGGTCCTGGTCATATTGTAGCCAATTGAAGTTGGAGTTGGGGTTTTCACACCCAAGTGTGAGAGCTTGAGGAATGCTGGGAGATTGAGTTCAGTGGCTCTCCTTTGTCTGGAGAGCGGACAACGGCACAACAGGGGCAACCTGGTCCCAGCACCTGCTCCTCTGACCGCCTGTTTGTTTCTGCCTATCTACAGTCGAAACTTCTTCAGTCAATTCCCATGTCACCTGCCACCACAGCATCCAGTGGACCAAAGAGGTGTGCAACAAAGGTTCTGGTGGACATCCCTGGAGGACGGCACCCAGGACTTAAACACCTGCCTGGTCTGCAACTAGCATAAACCCTCACACCAAACCCCTGCAGGCCTATTGCATCCACTGCCTGTGCATCATTGTCCCTGGTGACACATGTCTCTTGACTTTGTTATTGGTCTGTCACCATCCAGCGGCAATTCTACCATCTTGATAGTGATGGATCAGATCAGTAAGATGTCTCACTTTGTACCCCTCTCCAAGCTTTCTATTGGCCAATTTGCACTGTCTCTCCATTGACATGGTCTCCAACCAGGGCCACCAGTTTATCTCTTCATTCTGGAAAGAGTTTTGCCTGCTCGTCTCGCCACTGTCAGCCAGGTTCCACCCCAAGTCCAAAGGCCACTGCCAGTCCAATGGCCCAACGCAGGGGAGGCACCAGGAAATGGAGATGGCCCTGAGATGTGTGGCGTCTAACCATCCCTCAACCTGGTCTCAACACTTTGGCCAGCTCCACCACAGGTCTCTCTCCATTCCAGTGTATCTATGAGTACTAGAGATCCCTTTTACCTGCCCTGTAAAGAGATGTTTCCAGGCCCTCTGTGCCAGCCAACATCCACTGCTGCCGCAGGACATGGTCACAAGCTCGCTGCCCACACCCACTCTATCAATCTTAACTCCAAGGCCACCAAGCAGCGTTGCACTGACACACCCTCCTAAGTGGGCCAGGGGGTGTGGCTTTCCACCCACGACTTGCCATTATGAAAGTTAAAAAAAAAAATGGGACCAAGGTTCATTGGTCCCTTTTGAAGTTAAGGCGGTTATCAAGTTCCCCTGTTCTATGAAGATCCACGCTACGTTCTGATGCTGAAACTCTCTCTTGCGGTCGGGCATTTGGAGGATGAGAGTCACCATTAATGGTCCTTGTAAGATTTGGCTCAGTGGTGGAAGAAGGGGCCTGTGTCAAGATTCACCTGTTTTCCTCTTTTTTGTAGACACCAAAGTGCAGGTGCAGATGTACAAAAAGTTGTTTTTGTAGGAAAAAGAAATGGAAAAAATACAACAAAAAAAAACACAGAAAAATAAAAATTATTCAAACTATCCAAAGGGTAACTGAAGTCAAACAAAACAAACAAAAACACCTGAACCACGTCGTCGCTGACGAGGCTGATGGCTGGCTGGCTGGCTGAAAACCCGTAGTCTCAGAGAGGGCACATTGCTGGGTCAACAAGCACCATTCCATCTCCTTGTTCTCTCTTGCAACATCTCATGTCAATGGGCTGGTACAACCAGGAAGCCAGCGCAGTGACCAAGGGAAAATCACGGGAGGTCAAGTCATCCTTAATGTATTGACCCAGACCGAGCAAGAAGGTGTTGCACTATCTATGGCATAGTCGGCAACTGTCCGGGACCCTTGGCTAAACCCCAACAGACCACCAGCAGTATCAGGACCTTGGGACACCACTCCAAAAGTAGGAGCCATTTCTATGTAAATGTATGCAAGGTACCAAATTGGACCAATAAGTGTCCTCATTGTCTAAAAGGTAAATGTCTATATAGGTGGGAACTTTCCGGCAGGTGTCAGGTGTTGCTAGACGGGGAAGCACACAGTTTTTCGACCGCTCCGCTCTGACTTTATATGCACCTGTAATGGATTCTTGCACGATACTGAAGATCCGTGAGACGGTGAAAAATAAAGAAAGCATCGAATGAAGACGCAAACCTGGAAGCTGTTTGTTTCACTAGACACAAGTTACAGTCGTGCAATAGCAAGCACGTCGATTAGTTTTAGCCCGTCTATGCAGCCCCTCAGTGGCTTTAAGTTTTAGGCTTAGCCGCTACACCAAATGCCTTATAGAGTTCTGTGATGTATGCTTGGAAGGAGGCGCAGGCAGGCATGCAAGTGAAAGTGCAGGGCTGAGGGCAGGAGGATGGAGCAGTTTGCGATAAACGGATTGCATTTCTCTGGGTCCCTGTTGTACCATTCAGGGGTTTCAAACCAGGCCTCTGATGATGCCCCAAAGGGCACTGGAGGCGGCGCTGGCAGCTATGAAGGAGGAGCCAGGGCTGTTGACTGAGGTAAGGACTGAGGACTGTGGTGAGTTGCTAGATCCGGGTGGCTAGCAATGCTAACGCCTGCCCTTGGTCAGCCATTGCCAGATGAACGGTGGAGGTTGGCACAGCCCTGTGTTGCTGGACCGTGCTCTCTACCCTCTCAAAATGGGACTGTGCCAAAGCGGCGTGCGCTACATCCGTGGTTTGCCAGATTACGGTGCAATGGGCATTGATTGAACCCGATGGAAGCGCAAACCATCAGACAATCAGCTGATAATTACCTTTATTAAACACTTTGGCAGGTGATGAGTTGAGCAGGTTCCCATCGTCACTGTATGCTCGAACACGTGATCCATTGCCAGTCACGTGTACTTGGCGGTTCCGCATAATTTAACTTTCATTATTTCGAATGGGTTTGCATGTTTCTTTTTTTTTTCTAAATGATTTGCTCTGTTTTCTTGTGTTTGCTTTGGTTTTATGGGCTCAAATATTTTTGCCTTGATTGCCTTATTTCTCTTTTCCGGTCCTTGTTCAGTATCTGTGGCTAAAGGGTTGCAGCACTGGAAGAGCCAAGTGTCGTAGACTGAATTGTTTAATCGTCTTTTTAAATTAATTGATTATAAATAAAAAAATATGCATATATATTTTCAGATCTTAAATCTACGTCTTTTCCTGGGGGCAAAATTCCCAAAGGTGGTG
Organism: Dactylopterus volitans; assembly: GCA_901007715.1. NCBI lineage: Eukaryota > Metazoa > Chordata > Actinopteri > Syngnathiformes > Dactylopteridae > Dactylopterus > Dactylopterus volitans. The sequence continues at coordinate 11,989 of CAAKHG010018882.1, forward strand.
CTGCCGATTTTCACCTTTTCCCCTTCTGTCGCTCTCGTGTCAACAGACCACAGGTAGTCCTCTCTAACCGCAGTGCAATCAGCCCTTTTCAGAAAGCTGTGATTATAACGGTCACTGCACTCGTACGTCCATGTAGCCGCCGGCAGTTTCACAGAGATTTACCAAAAATGCAGTGTTAGCATGCAGCGTTAACAACCTTCAGATCAACAGGTGCATTTTTTTTTCTCTTTATTTCCCAACAGGTGCATTTCTGATTGACAAGCCTCAGACAGAATGCAATCACAGCCGTTATTCAGATCTCCACACTTTCAGAAATTCAATAAAAAAAAAACATCATCTGCTTTTAGTGAAAACAAGATCTGATTCTGGGACTTTGCTACCGCTGCATTCTTTACATGACTGGAACAAATCCAGCATGACTCAACAGGAACATACTGTTTGTGCCAAACACACACACAAACACAAACACACACACACACACGCGCGTGCTAAAGCCTGCATGCAAATAAGGACGGCATGCATATTAAATTCATGAGCCCTTGCGCTGCAGGAAAACCAGATTTTCCGATATGCCAGCGTCTAGAAGCTCCTCAAGACATTTCCGTGGGATCTGCTTTTTTCGACCAGTGAACGACAGTTCGGGCGAGACAGCACAGCTGCCACAGGCCCGGATCAGACAGGAAGTAGCTGCTTAGGCTGGTTAATGTCAGTGGATATTTACTGTCAGTGGGTGGGCTCCTGCATCCTGCAGGGCACAGCTGCATTTTCCCCAGGACAGCTCTGTCTTAATGGGCAGCAAACGCATAATGAAGCGCAGATGCTGGAGAAATGGACACTGCGGCTGTGACAGCCAGATCCACTTTCATTGTGGGATCGCCTCTTCATAATCTATAGTTGAAGCTCTTGCATCTAAAAGGCAGCAGTGACGTTTGAGGCAAAGGCGAAGAAACAGACCAGAGCAAAAATGACAGTTGAAGCAAGCTCTTTTGCGATTTTTTTTTTTTTTTTTTTTTTTTTGTAGCATTTTTTGG
>CAAKHG010018882.1:19932-40914 GCA_901007715.1 Dactylopterus volitans
ACAGGACTACAAGTGGCATGCTCATGCCGGCGTCTCAACATGTAACATGGCATGAAGTTACATTCCCTTCTCAGTACCGATTCAGCAATGTTAGTCATCAGTTTGTTTTACTGCTTATTTGTTCCGATTTCCCTTTGTCAGAGATGGACGACTATTTCTTTGAAGGGTAGCGTGGTCTCTCTTCGCAACCACACATTCGTGGATATCTGAGCAGATATGATAAGCAGACTACAGATAACTAAAAAAAAAAAACCAAGATATCAAACACAACCACCAACATATGAGTGTTGGATGCTACGTTTCCCCACAGAAGACATAAAAACACATTTGAAGTTGTTGGATGAATACAGACCACTGAAAGACTTCCCACAGCGCTTTGTTCTGAATCCTCTCAATCTGACTGATGGCAAAGCCTCTCATGGTTCGGTAGAAAAGAGCTTGAATCTCCTGATATTCATCTGAGGATTCCTGAAGGGAGACTCGCTGAATAGAAAAACACAAGGCCACAAAGAAATGACATGATTTTCACAAGCTCTCAAACGAATCTTTTTTCTTTCGATATCTGAATAAACACCTGCACGTATTTGCACAGTCCAGCATACTTTGCTTTGTACCGCTTATGTTGACGGAAAACGCAGCAAAAATGTTAAAATGCCAAGCTAATTGTATTTCTGAACTAATATAATCAAGCGCAGATCCAAGATTAGAGATCAAAAATGAAAGTGTTACTCAGGACCTGCAGGTATTCACAAGGTGGAACAAGTAGAAAACCTCTTTTCACGTTTTAACATTCTAATGTACAATTGCAACTAAACGTATTATCCAGTTTGACACTGTGGTCCATTCCCATACCTTGTATCCTGTCTGAGGAACCTGCTTCTTGTCCCAGTAGTCTGGTATGGCAGTAAGAGTTCGTTGAAGCAGAGGCCTTCTGTAGCCAGAAATATGGAAGCACATTACTATCACAAACCCCCCCCCCCCAAAAAAAACGGCCTCACTTTTGTTATCGAACAGCTACATATAATTCACACAAATTTCCAGTGTATAGGCACAGTATATACATATATTCATACACCAACCAGCCGTGATGTCATAACGACTGACAGGTGAAACTGCTTATCTGGTTGTCATGGCACCTGTCGGTGGGTGGGATACATCAGGCAGCAGGGAGGAAAAATCGTGGAGTGTGAGTGGCCGTCCAGTAATCAGAGCGCCACTGGTTCGATCCTCAGCTTCGGCAAAGACTATGTCAGAGTGTCCTTAAGCAAGATACTGGACCCCTAATTGGTCCTGGCAGCCTCGACCATCAGTGTATGAAGGCGTTTCAGATATACAATAGTGTTCAAAATAATGGCAGTCCAACAGGACTGACCCGATCAATCAATGCTCTGGGTAGAAATTATATTACTACATAGCAAAAAATTTTTACCACCAGGTGTAGAAGAGTCATAGAAAACCAGGAGACCCAACATTCATGATATGCATGCTGCTGAGTCTGTGTAACTGAATAATTAATTGAGAGGGGCGGGTTCAGAACAATAGCGGCGTGGAATTCAATTAGTGAGGTCATTCGTTCTGTTAAAAAAAAAAAAAGCAGGTGTCAATCGGGTGGCCCTCATTTAAGGATGACGCCGGCACATGCCGCACACGCATTTCCCTCTGAAGACCTAAGAGAAAAACATCGTTCAGAAGAACAGCGTACTTTAATTAAAACGTTGATTTGAGGTCCAGAAAATGATGGGCTGCTCGGCTAAAATCATCTCTGATGCTTTCAAATGGAAAGCAAAACCAGGGAGACGAGGAGGCAAAACGAAAGAATACCGCTCGAATGCCCAGAATGGCAAAGACTCGGCCTTTTTGGGTCCAATGGCCGCAGACAGTTTGTCAGACGACCCCCTCCCCCCCAAATACTGAATTCAAGCTACAGTTACACTCTGAAGACAGTGAAGCATGGTGGTGCAAGATATGGGGAAGTTTCTCTCTCTATGGTGTCGGGTCTTTTTAATGCGCATACAAGGGATCATGGATCAGAAGCAGTCCTCAGAAACGGTTATGCTGTACTATTAAATATTAGTACAGTGATTCACAGGAAGGCAAAATCCTAAAAACTTTTCAGTTCATATAGTAAATAGAGTTTGTAAAGAAAAATGCAGACACTGAACAGCCGAATATTAATTTTTCTTCAATTCCTGTAAAGTGATTAAAACTTTTTTTCATGATTTGATTCAGAATATAATGTGTTCCAAATGCATTGAATTAACAACTTTCATCAGGATTTTGAGCTTTACTCAGGTTCTTAAACACACTATTTTCTGAAACAAAACTGTCGCTTTGGATAAAAGTGTCTGCTAAATGAACTATCGAACTTTTGATAGTTGGAAAACTGGGTCAGAGCATCTCCAAAACTTCTTTCGGGGGGGTTGGTCTGCAGAGGTTAGTACCGACCAACAGATAAGCTCCTGTAGCTTAAATTGGTAAAAAAAAATTAATGGTGTTTCGGATGGAAAGATGTCTGCATACAAAGAGCATTGCCATTTTGTTTTGCAAGTGGGGCTGTCTAGTTATGGACCGTCCACTGCCACAAGTGCCGACAACGGGCATGTCAGCATCAAAACTGGACCATGGAGCACGGGGAGAGGGTGGCCCCGTTTGATTCATCGTGTTTCTTTTATACCACGCGGCTGGCCGGAGAACACGCAGCACCAGCATGCCCTATGAAAGGAAGGTAAGCTGGCAGAGGAAGCGTGATGCTTTGGGCAATGTTCCGCTGGGAGCAACGTTTTGGGGAACACAGCAGCAAGTTCAGGGAGTTGACACGCTCTCCAAATTGCTTAATCCAGTCCATCAGTGGTATGTGCTGGACAGACAAGTCCGAACCATGGAGGACCCATCTCGCCACCTAAAGGACTTAAAAGAGATCTGCCGCTAACATCTTGATGCCAGATGCAGCAGCACACCTTCAGAGGTCTCGCGGAGTCCATGCCTCGACAGGTCAGGGCTTTTTTTTTTTTTTTTTGTGGCAAAAGGTTCGACAATATTAGCGGTGGTCTTGACGTTGCGGCTGATGTACATGTGTACATGTGCAATTTTAAAGGACGAAGAATGTGCAGCTGTGCATTTAATGTATTTTGCATTGTCAGTGCAGAGTGAGACCTACGCTGAGGGTCCTCCCACCCTGAATCCGGTGACCGTCTCCAGCCCTGACCCCGTAGCCCTCATGCTGTTTTTGCTGGCGCTTGTTCTCCTGTTTCCTTCTGTATGCATCTTTGCTCTCCCTCAGCCTTATCTTCAGCTCCCTCTGCGCACTTCTCAGCAGATCTCCTATCCCATCCCTGAGGGCTCTCTTCTTCCTGTTAAGAGGCTGCTTCGGGTCACTGATGATAAAGGGCTTCTTGTTGGGGAAGCGTCTCACTGTCCCGGCTGGTATGCGGTTGTCCGACAGAAGCTGATGCACCACGTTGCACAGACGCTGATGGAGCTGATGTCAACTCCATGGGGCTGTCACAGAGTACATCCCTGTGGCCTCAAAACACCCCATGCACGGTTTCCTGCAACCTCCCTGTAACCACCTCCTCACAGCACTTGTAATGTCCGGTCACAGAGGGAGTATGCAAGTATGTGGGGGAGTGGCGGGTGGGTTGAGAAAAACCAGGTTGTGGTCTGATCTCTGGAGCGGGGAAGAGGGGCAGTAGAGCTGTACACATTCTTGACGTTAGCATACAGCAGATCCAAAGCCGCGTCTGTTGGGCCAAGGGCCGGACGTAAACAGTTGACAACGATGGCGCCCACAACCACAAGCCACACGGTGTCCTGCGTTACAAACTCAAAGTATTCACCGACAGCAAAAAGCAACTGGAAATAATAAAAGATTCCAAAAAGCAACAGGCTCACAGGAGCCACAGCAAAAGAAGATTGATTGGCTGGATAAGAAGCGCGTGGCTAGCAGAAAACCCCAATCATCGGCGAGAAAACACGTGGGAACGGGCCTGCACTGATTTATCTGCCCAATTCAAGAAATCAAGTGCGTCACTACTGTGTTGACAAATGTTGGTACGTGTTGAGAAATGCGTGAGCCAAGACGGGAGGAGGAGCAAATCTAACAGATAAAAAGGGAGGACACAACAGTCCAAGGCCAGTTAGCATCGGTTCTATAGCTCCTGAGTAAACTCTTGCATTCTAAACTTTATCTTCTACAGTAATTTTTTTTTTTTTTAAATATCTCTGAGACTTTTTTAGATGTGAATTGAAACTTAAGAATGCTTTTGATGATTGTTGGAGGCGGTGCGCTGAATCTTTATCTGGCCCGGACTCGAGACAAATGTTTCCTCCCAGGTATAACCAAAATCATTGCTTCCGAAGGAAGCGGTGACTCATACCTGGACACTGTGCCTCTTCGTCCTCCTTTTTTACACACATGAAACCTAAATATATCCCAGAAACAGATGCTGCCATCTTGCACTGGTGATATCACTGTTAGCCAGAGTCTCTGGAGTAAATCAGGAACCGAAGCTGCGGTATCGAGGTCCCGAACAATTTAATCAGGAGTGATCAGTTTACCATTTAAAAACAGAGAGACATGAGGGCTCCATAGTTACTGTCCTCCTGACATTCTTATGTATAACTCCTAAACTGAAGCCCATTAAAGCCTACGTGACCTGTATTTCACTCAAAGCTGCGGTCCATCAGGATACCGAGTCCTTGTTTTTTTTTAAGCATAAACAACTGAGTCAAACTGACACTCGAAAAAATAACAGCATGATAAAGTAGTAAAGTAGAATGATATCTGTTTCACGGTAGATGACAGGTTTTTTTTCCCGACTCGCCTTTTCTTTCTGCAGCGGCAGCACCAACGTTCCCTGCAGAACGCAGATCTTAATCTCATGCGTTATTGATATTCCACGAAGTGTTTGCGGCTGGGGGGCGGGGGGACAAAAATTGCTCGTGTTGCCTCCGACGGCTAACAACTTTAGCATTTGCAGAAAGTGGTTGTCTGATTGATGTTGGATTTTTTTTTTTTTTGAAGCCAAAGAACTTCCAAACGACCAACACGGCTCCTCTTTTCGGCACAAGTTCTTCAGCATCATTTTCTGTTCGTTCTCCAGCTTCACTCGCACTTACTTCATTCATTTCCTTCACCGCTCGGCTCAACACTGCTCACTGACCTCCACGCGGGGTTGTACCCATGTCTATGGTTGTACCCATGTCTACGGTTGTACCCATGTCTATGGTTGTACCCATGTCTATGGTTGTACCCATGTCTATGGTTGTACCCATGTCTATGGTTGTACCCATGTCTATGGTTGTACCCATGTCTACGGTTGTACCCATGTCTACGGTTGTACCCATGTCTATGGTTGTACCCATGTCTACGGTTGTACCCATGTCTACGGTTGTACCCATGTCTACGGTTGTACTCATGTCTACGGTTGTACCCATGTCTACGGTTGTATCCATGTCTACGGCTGTACCCATGTCTACGGTTGTACCCATGTCTACGGTTGTACCCATGTCTACAGTTGTACCCATGTCTACAGTTGTACTCATGTCTATGGTTGTACTCATGTCTATGGTTGTACCCATGTCTACGGTTGTACCCATGTCTATGGGTGTACCTATACTCGGCTGGACCGGTGTCCTTCACGTGCTTGCTGACTGCACACTGCACCTCGCGGCGCTACGTTCATGGCTCAGTTGGTAGAGTGACCGTCTAGGAACCGGGAGGTCCCCAGTTGGATGTTCATCTCTGGCAGAGACTGTGTCCAAGTGTCCTTGAGCAAGATACTGGACCCCTGATTGCTTGGTGGGCAGGTTGGCGCCTTGCACGGCCGCCTCCGCCATCAGTGTGTGTGTGAGTCAGTGTGTGGGTGAATGAGGCCATGAGCGCTTTGAGTACCCTCAAGGTAGAAAAGCGCTTTATAAAGTGCAAGTCCATTAACGTTCTGCCACTTGGCGTTCCCCATGTTGCTACATACTCATCGGTATTGCAGTATATGAAAAATTCCCATCATAAAACCCCCCCCCAAAAAAAGACCAAGACACCGGTATACCTAATAAAAAAAGTACCTTAAGTGACAAACATTTTTGAGGAAAGTAGAAGAGTACTTAAGTTACTTAGTTTGGCCCATTCACTACCATGTGTTGCATCCAGGCAACAAGGAGAAATCAAGATCATTTGACTTCCAATTTGAAGTCTAGTTTGCACACAGACTGTTTATGTTACAGAGGAGCGGGTTTTAAACTCCTGCTGACAACAGCGCCGGTTCGATGCAGGATACTAAGCGGCTCGGGGAAAAGGACAATGCTTTCAAATAAGACGCCAGTTCGGTTTTATTGCCTTGGGAGCAGTCGAAGTTTACTACCAGTTAGTGGTGGTGCACGGCTGGCGCAGCGCGCAGAGCACGCCGGACCTCTCATGGGAGGTTGCACCTGTTCAACCCGAGTTACATATTCCAAATCAAAGGAGCAACGTTCTGCATATTGGGATATCGTACCTGGTTCTCATTGTCTGGACATCCACTGCAGACACAAATCGGGGCCGTCTTCTAACCAGCCTTTTCGTGCCATAGTGCTTGTTTGTTTGTATCATGTCTGGAGACAGAGGGTACATGTACTGTGTGCACGTGCACATGCGCAACACATCATACGAATCAAAATGCACAACTCCGTTTTTTTTGGGATCAAATCATAATATTTACCAGGAAAACTGAGTGAATATGACTGTGAATTGGCGGTGAACTCCACCACATCCTGGTCATTGTCCAGAAACTTCTGCTCGAGTGCAGCGCTGTCGATGTCCGCTGGTCTGCGTCCGCCATCCTGCAACTACAACACACCATCTTTATGTATTCATTTATTTTTAGCTCCAAAGACATCTGAGAGAGGACCTACGCAAGTGAGAATTTCAGTCTGTGGCAAATCAGAGAGCTGTGTCATACTGAGTCCTCTTCTCGGTCCTCGGATAACCGAGTTAGCTTGATTTGATTGTGATATTACCACACAGGCCCGGATTGCTCAGTTTTTGTTTTTAATCTTAGAGCCCTTGTCATATAAATATGTCCTAAACCTGCTTGAGACTTACGCGCAGTTAGCGTAACATGAGGAGGGACATTTTTTTCAAGGTGAACCGGCATGCTGAAATGCTGCTGCTGCTGCAATATAACACAACATGCAGGTTTTTCAATAAGCTAAATGCGATACGAAATTCATGTTGAAATGGGGGACAATATGGCTTCACCATCTTCCCCCTCAGGAACATAGTCAGACTTTTTGGAGGCGAGCCTGAGTGTGCCTGGTGTGCTCTTTCGTTTCTCCTGGTTCCGAGTCTCCTGAAGAAGCCATGGCTGTCACTGTGAGTGCTGCTAGCTCCCGCTTACCTGCTGGTTCTTTGAACCAGGTGGTTCCTGTGTGACTGGACCTCGCCAGTCATCCCAGCTCCCACTGACCAGTCACCCGCCGTTGAACTGTGCGCGCGAGCCTACACTCTTTGCTCTGCTCACCTGCTTGTTGCACCAAGTTCACGCCTCCCTAGTCATCTCATTAACTGCGCCACCGTCCCGTCTCAAGGGGATCAAGAGTGTGCTCCAGCAGCGTGAGGCTGTGCTAGCCTCCGCAGCAGCCAAAGTTCAGGTGTTAGCATCATTAGCCGCCCAGGTCTCGCAACCCAATGCAGCCTTTGCGCCTTCTAACGCCCTGGCTCCTCTTCCTCCTCCTGCGCCAGGCCCTGCACCTCTCGCGCCATCGTCAGAGCCACTGGTAAGGTACATCAGTGAGGGCTGCAATTCATTCATCATGAACTGCTCCATCCTCCTTGGAGCAGTTTGCCAGAAAACGGGTTTGGAGAGGTGGGCTGAGGTCATGGAACACCTCTGGTTGACCCTGCGTGCTACTCCCCGGCCTGCTAGCAAAGAGCATGTCAGTCCCAAGCCTGAAAGCCTCCAGTCCAAGCCTCAGTCCCAGCTCCCCTGCAACTGGTCCAAGCCTCAGTCCCAGCTTCCCTGCTTCCCCCGCAACCGGTCCAAGCCTCTGCCCCATGTTTGCAGTTACCGCTGAAGCCCGCAATTCAGTCATTTGGGTTTGGGCCCGATAGTGTTCCAGTCAGGGTAGAACACCATGCTCCTGATGCAATTTGAGCATAATCAGTTCAAATTCATGCACTCTGGTTGCAATCTCTGCTGGTGCTAATCCCTCTCGGAGACAGTGATCATGGTGTATCTGCATCTCTGCCTCATTTGATTTATTTTGTGTGTGTGTGTGTGTGTGTGTAGGACCACAAAATACAAGATTAAAACCCTGATCTGCACGAATAGCAGCCAGGAAAACATACAAAGCAGATATGACAAACCAGAGGGTTTTACACAAACATGATTGCGCAGGACTCAGGTAGACAGATGAGGTGGGTAGTTCTGCAGCAAGATGACGGTCATGGTCCACATGGATCACAGCAAACTGAGCATTCGTCAGATGCTAACATGGCATCATGAATTCTTATTTGTGATCGAAAGCAAAATGTATTAGAGTTCAAATACATGTCTCACTATTATTCATGGGTTCTGGTGTACCTGCAAAACGTCACTGAATTAGCAAAGTGGCCATTTTTAGCCCAAACCAGCTCCACTGGCTTTGCTCACTGGAGGCGTTTAAGTTCACTGAGACTGTTGGGTGCTGCCCCTGCTATTCTAAGGCTGCTTCACCGTTCGCCAACTCCAAACTGCTCATGATTAAGCAGCTATTTCCACCTACTCGAATGACTTCCAAGTCTTTTAAAGTGGTATGCGTACTTGTGAGTATGTCTTCCTTAAGCCTACAATTCTATTCTTACTGAAATGTGCATTGCACCATATAATCTATTTAGATTATATTGATTTTAAAATCACAGAGTTTATGCTTTGAATCAATATCTAATCCTTTCAACTTCGTTTTTCCAGCCAATAAGGCAATCAATCACTGGGTGGGATCTCTGTGCATCCGGGGGATGCCCTCGGTCTTCCCTGGAGGGGGTTGGGGGGGGTTTGGCTCGTGGTGCCTCTCCGCAGCCGGCCGGTGTTGGTTTGCGGTGGCTGGATGCGTGGCATGTTTGCGGTGCCGTTTTGGGGAATGCGGCCCGGCCCGGGTCCCACTGGACTCCCGGATGCCCTGGTCGGCGGCACTGGTGCCCCTCTGACTGGGGACCGGGCCCTCACCTGCCTGCTTCTTTAATTCCACTATCAATCCGCGCTCACCATATCCCCTCGGGCACATCTAGGCACACTATGTGAGGGTGAGGGTGGGGTATTGTGGGGCCTCAGGGCCCTGTGGCCCCGCTCCGGTGTGCGCTCGCTTGGGTGGCTCAGTGTTGCTGGCCTAGGCCCCACTGGGCCTTTGGGGGCAGCGGCTTGCCGCGTGGCTGCGGTGGTTGACTGGGTTTGGTGCCTCATTGGCTCCTGCACGCCCCCCGCGATGGGCCCCAGGAATCCTGGGCTCCTGACCCGACTCTGACCCATGGTGGTGGTCTCACTCACATTTAGCGAATGTCCTCAAGCACGTACTGCTCCACTTGCCCAGCCCTGGCCGGATCACTTCATGAAGAATTGAGGAATTCCAGCAAAAAAAACAAAAAAAGTGGGCTGAGCAGTTCTTCCATTCTTTCACAAGGTTCCTCCTATCTTCCGCTTGACTCCTTTGTTGGGACACCTTCACTTATCAGAGCTCCACCTCCCCCAAAACAAACACAGAATCCCTTTGCACTTCGCATCACGTGTGAGGTGGCGGAAAAAAAAGAAAAAAAACCCACAGCGCGTCCCTCCCTGCCTCACAGGATCACTTAACTCAATAAAGACCAACAAGCTAGCTCCCAGGGAGGGCCGGTGACGGTCACGTACACGCACTGAAAATAATTTAGTATTTAGTTGCAAGAGGGGAAAAGCTGTTTCAGTATTATAATGTGTTTGTACAAGTGAGAGGTGTATTTTTTTGTAAACAGTCTCATGAGTACAGCCCTGTACTCAATACCTGAACACTTTTTATTTTATATTCTTAGACTCCATATTTCTAAATCTGATCGGTATATGTATATTTTCTATTTTTATCTTAATTTTTAGAAGTACTTTATTGTTATTTTTTCTAGCTGTACTACTTGAGCTGCTGTAACAAGTGAACTTCCCCGGTGCTCCACTCTGGTCACCGGTTAACTTTGTAAAGAAAAGGCGATGAAACAGGCAAACTGGAAGTTGTGAAAACTGGAAGTTGATGGGAGCGGTGACACTGGAGAACTTAAATCATGAGATAAAAGGTGTTAAGACTCCTCACAGCTGAGGGAGGCTGTGGATTGGAGCGATCCTTTTCTCTAGGCCACTCACTGCGGCTGATAACTTCCACATTATCGATAAAAATAGTGAACGGAGCAGAGTGCAGGAAGTCTTTACTAAAACGGTGGTATTGGCGGGAAAATCCCGTCTCATACAATCGACACCAACATGGACACAAAAACTGAAAGACAAGACAATGACTCTGAGTCCGGCTACTCACAGCTGAGGCGTACAGGTTCCAATTCCCAAACTCATCCTCCCAGTACCAAAGCCACTCCGTGGTGAGGATGAAGGTCGGCTCCTTCACGGAGTTGACGGTTGAGAGTCGTCTCACTTGGTTCACCCCAGAGGTCATTGTGTCAAAACACACAGGCGGGCTGCTGCCGCTGCTGCTGCTCCACGACAAAGAATAAAGAAGGATTTCATTTGAGTTGGTGGCGTTGCTGCGTGGATTCTGCGAAGAAAAATGACTTGAATTTCATTCAGAGCAAAAAAAAAAAAAAAAAAAAAAATTGGCCGTCTCTCGGGGCGCTTTTACACCTGCCCTCGTTCGCTCTGGACGTTCATGCCCTGGTTCAGTAAGATCCCGAATAAGGAGCGGTGGATTTCGTATGTGACAGCTGCGCGTTGCGTTTCGCAGGTGATCCACTAAGATTGCTCGTGCAAAGGATGACGGGTGCAAACAGCAGCATTTTTAAATGAGGGTTTGGGAGTTTCGCATGGTTTCTGCCATGGGGGCTTCGGAGGAAATGCTGGACGCGCACAAGCGGGACATGAAATCCGACCCGATAGAGTTCCAGAGGATTTATTAGAAGGGGGAAATAAAAAAAATAGGATTGACCTACAGGGAAGAAAATCTCAATGTCACCAGAAGAAAAGCAATGAGAATACAAAAAAATACAAAAAAAGAAATTGCAGTTGGTAAACCAGAAAGGGCCACCAGATGAAGTTAAGAGAAGATGGCAGGATGTAAGGCAAAGAACCCAAAAAAAAAGGCAATATAATAGAACCTCCCCGAATAGAACAGGTGGGGCCTCGGCTCACCCAACAGCTTCAAACCGTCACTGCTCGACAGCCGATGAATTATTTGTCCTTCATTCATGCCAAAAACACTGAAACGCGTTAGAAAGACTCGCCCCTTACGCATTCTCTCATTTAGCGGATTTCGCCTCCTCGCCGCGCTGACAGCGGCCCGTCTGTGCGGGGCTGCTTTGCGCCCTCCTTCCAGACGCGCTAAACACGGGCACACTCGCAGTTGCCGCAATTCTTTCCAGGCTTAGGGAATCGCACTGCGTGTGCCACGTCGGCCTACTCGCATTTCCTCCTCCAGGATCCCGCGCAGTGGGGGCAGGAATATGGCACGTTCGTCCAGGCGAGCGTACTGAATGAGCCGCGAGCAAACTGCGGCTCGAGTGAAAGACGCGGTCCCGCCGCGCCACCGGCAGGAGATCAGCTGCGTGTGAGCGAATCGGGTCCTCAGACCTCTCAGTTTGATTCCGAAGCAAAAACCTCCTCCGCAAAACAGTTCACACTAAACAGCCTTGGCCCAACCAGAAGAGGGGGTCTTTGGGTGGATCTAACTGAGCAATGGTTCATCTGCTGCTCGTATTAGGGCATTATTTTTTGAAAAGTTTGGGCCCAATTACAGAAAGGTATGAAGGGCCAACGTTTGGATGCCAGCGCACCAAAACGTGATAGAAACAGGAGGGGGCAGGGGGGCCAAATATCGACATCGAAAGTTCAGAGAAATTTCAACTGTTTTCAGAAAGATAATGAAAGGGATGCAAGAGGAGGGGAGAGCAATGCCCCCCGAGGACAAAGAAAACAGCAGCCGCGTACCGAGGTGTTTTGACGCGATGTGAGAGTTGACTAATAAGAGGGATGAGTTTCCCTCTTATAAAACCTCTTATAAAACCCACCCATTTAAGTGGCTGGTCTCCAATTTGGACTTCAAATGCATCAACAAGTGTGCCCAGAGCCGCAGGAAACACATTCACTGGTCAAACACAGCCATTTCTTCCCTGCCCTGCATCATCCCTCAACTGTCATTCAGCGACAACCAGAGATGGTCCGCCTGTCGCTGGTGCCGGTGGTCGAAATACCTCAATAATAATAATAATGATTTGACTTAAATTGGTTACCCGCTGAATTGCAAACACCCCTACGTCAGTTGCAGGCCCGTCAACAAGCCACCGGGACATACTGCAGGCATGTCATGTAAAACTCTTCAGTCTGCTTGGATAATTGCAGTGTGAAAGTTAAAAAACAAACAAAAACTAACTAGGTCAAATGTGTTCAATGTAGCCAAAACACAACTCTCAGGTATGCGATGCGCTTGTGTCTGATAATGCCATTAATTGGCTTTGCCGCGCAGAGCGGCCAGCGGGCAGCGCCGCTTACCTGTATGTGTTGTCTGGGTCACAGTAGTCCTTCTCAATCGCCTCGTTTTGAGACAAGACGGTCCACTCGCCCGCCTGTCTGACCTGCCACCTGTACGGCATCCTGTCATGAGCTTTGAAACAGCGCTCTAGGACCGCAGCAGACAGAAAGGGGACAATGTCCTGACACCTGGCCAGACTGATGCAGTGGCTCGTTCTGAAGTATGTGAAGCAAACTCATGGCACATTTCCATTACAGGGTACCGGCTCAACTCAACTCAACTCGCCTCTGGTGCCGGGTACTTTTCTGAGCGTCGTGTTCCGTCACAAGGTAGTAGCCCCCTCAGGGTACCTGGTCTACATCAGCAGGGACGCAGGGACGATCCTCTCTGACCAATCAGCGGTCTGCAGTGTTCTGACGTCACATTTTAGTACCGGCTCTACTTTTTTTGGAACCCCGACGGAGGTGATACCAGAAAAGTTGGTAAGAGGTACCAGGTACTTTTTTCGTAACCGTCGTCGTCCTCTCACAACCCCGTCGAGGGGCATGGGGCGTCCCCCAGAGCTCTCCATCTCACTCTCTTTCTGGGCTTGTGCTTTTGCTTCCTGCCAGCTCATTCCAAAGTCTTTTAGCTCTTGGAAGGTGGAACGTCTCCAGGTGTTTCTCGGCCTACCCTGTTTCCTGTTGTAGTCCAGGGCCTGTCCTGTGATGTTGTTTGCGTCCTTTCTGGCCTATCCAGTTCCACTTTCTCCTTTCGATGGTGATAGCTATCCTATCCTGCTTTGTGATCCTCCACAACTCCTCATTCGTGGTTTTGATGGGCCACCCTAACTTGAGGATGTATTGCAGGCATTTGTTAACAAACACCTGGAGCTTGTTGACTAGACCCTCGGCGGTCTTCCACGTTTCGGAGCCATATAGCAGGACAGTCTTCACGTTGGTGTTTTTCGTAACGGAAAACCAAAAAAAGGCGAGGCGAGTTGAGCTGAGCCGGTACCATGTAGGTAATGGAAATGCACCAATAGATCGTGTATGTAGCCGATTTTATGTACCATCAACGATTACTCACCCTCATGTTTACAGTGTCCTTTGATGAAGTACATACATATCGCAGTCTTATCTAAAGGAGACAAAGTAGACTATTAAGTACTTAGTACTTCATTTTTTCTGTCATGTTAAAAACGATCTCTCCTCCCTGCCTTAGAGGACATGGAGTTCGCTCTTCTACATTACGCTGCATACAAAAGACATGTCTCACCCATGACTCAGCACGCAACAGGCTTTTGCAGCTGCTGCATTTTTTTTTTTTTTTTTACCTTTTTTTCTGTTTCGTGCACCATGTTCATCGGAGACGACGGCGGCAGCAGGAGTGGGAGCCGGCTCCTGATCGCCCCCGCAGGAACTGACTGCAGCGAAGATGTTGTGAGTGGAGTGGCTCCGCTGCTGGTTGCCCTGGTAGCCCTGGTTGCCTCTGCCCCTCCTGGGGCCACCTCTCCCTCTGACGGCTGCCGGGTTTCTGCCGTCGCCCCTGTTGACCCTCAACCTCAGGGCGGCCTTGTTCACGTAGACGCATTTCAAGGACGGAATGAGATGGTCGGGCACGCCTTTCTCCTGCAGCTTTTTTAAGGGCAGCGGGGCGCTGAAGTCGTGCGCGCGGGAGCAGCTGCAGTCGTGGTGCAGGTGCTTCTCGCAGATGTGCAGCCTCTTGCAGTCGTAGCCATCCTTACAGTGGCCGTGCACCCCCTCGCCGTTATTGTAATCAAAGCATATCTGGACGTGGGAAGAGAGGGTGCTTGTAATACGGAGCAGAAAAAAACAACAACAACAAAACAACAAGAAAAAAACCCTAACAAATTTCAAAAATCATTTTTCAGTGGATCTTTATGGAAAAAATACATCAGCAATTATTTTTACGGGGATAACAAAGACAAGGCAGCCAGTGCAACACCAGCGGGCAGGAAGCAGAGCACCACGAGCACTTTTTCCTTGCTTTTGTGTTTGCTTGTGTGATGTTTTTTTTTTTTGTTTTTTTTGTTCTGGGGGGTTAATATGAAGTTCATCTAAAAACTGAACGTCCGACAGAGGTTTTTAAGTAGCACCATTCACTTGTAAAAAATTTGCATTTTTCAGCGAACTCTTTTATATGGAACCCGAGAGGTGTTATGGAAGCAGAAACTGAATAACTGTGGCCGTTAACTCACGCACTACCCACACAGTATTTCCAGATTTTGGACACTCTGTCATCTATAGAACCCTCTTATTGTGTCTCATGAGATAACGGAAGACGGTGCAGATGTCATCCACTTCGCACAAACTCGTCTTAAGAGCGGCTATATGTTCTTTTAAGATAAATGGTTAAATGTGCCGCACTGATGACATTTGATGCCCTCTAAAAAAAAAAAGGGGAGGGGCCAAATATATGATATGATATCAAATCAAGAGCATGAATGAGTTTTTTTTCTCTGCGAAATGATAAGCCACTTAGCCAATACCTTAAATACCTAAAAATAATAATCATAAGCATCATATTATTGTCTCAGTTATTGTTAAAAATAATCACTAGACGCACGGCAGCTTTTAGACTTTGATGCCTTTCAGGATCGATCGCTCTGTCCTTACACTTTTAGTTTTAATTAAAAAAAACAAAAAAAACCCCGCAGATCCCCTCTGTGGGCGCATCTTGTCAGACTTACAGAGGGCAGAAGTGTGTTGTCGTTCTGCAGCAGCAGCGTGCACAGTTCAGTCCTGCTTAGACTCCTCAGCCCGTGTTCCCTCAGTAGCTCATCGTTGTGTTCAGAGTCCAGCGTGTGGGTGAAGCAGCATCTTCCCCTGTCAAAGAAAAAAAAATAATAATAAATCACATGGTGCGATAACAAGTTTGACCTGAAACCAGACCGCTGTTTCCGCACATTGTTTTTTTTTTTTTAAACTACAGTAATTGAGATGTCACTTAAACGGCGTCTTGTTGACACGAGCCGGCAGCTTATAAGGCCTCAGCAAGTTTAAACACATCAGTTCTTTGGCACTCTGCAGACAAACACGGAATTCTTGACTGATACAAAGTACAAGGTCGGGGGCTGGGAAGGCTAAAGGTGATCACTGCGCTGCGGCTGTAAAAATCAGGTGATAAGGCCTGCTTTCAAGACACGGTGTGTAATTTTGTTTTTGTTGCCTAAAAATGATGGGGTACAGTGTGTCCTGTAGTTTTTGCTGGTTACAGACACAATCCAGACATTTTCACCACAGAGAAGGTGATCCTGTGACAAACCTGTTTCAGATATGCAGCAGAATGGTGCAAGTATTAAAAAAAAAAAAAAAAAAACAAGACCAAGAAAACAAGAGCAAGGGCTCTGGTGTCACTTTCTGATCAAATAGTAAAGCCCAGCAGAGCCACTGCGTATGTGACTGTGTGATGTCACTGAGTCTAATCAGGATGACTTTGAAGATGATGTCACTGAGCCGGCTCTTCTTAGTGAGCCGAGCCAAAAGAACCGGCTCTCTGCAATCAGCTCTGGACACTTCCTGGTGTGTTGGGTCATGTGAGCAAAGCCTGGTAAGGGTGAAGCCGACGCCCCCTTGATCTGACTGCTGGTGGAGACGGGCATGTAAAAAACCCCCAAAACAAACAATACGTACATGGTGTATTCGCAAGCCTCATGAGTCCACCGGGTGACATAAAACGCCTCATCCAGCGAACTTTTGCAAATGAGCGGGGCGCAATAAGCCTGGAGGGGGGTTGGACATCGCCTGTGTGCCCGGGCGCCCACATTTTAGCGATGCTAATCTGCGTGAAAATCAGCAGTTTCATTTCTAACCCAAATGCGGACAAAACATTCCGGCCTACCAGCCATCTCGATCCCTCAATGCCCTCATCAGCGACGGGTCGTTCCCGAACGAGCCGGCTCTAAGAGTCGGATCTTTAAAGTGAACGATGGGAGCCCTTTTTTTTTTTTTTTTTTTAATGTCTTTTTCCGGGAGCTGATTTGTTTTTGTTTCGTTTGTTTTTGCTTTTTTCTTTCTCTCTTCAAAAGCCGCACGTGATTGGTCAAGAGAGGGGCGCAGGCTGAGCGGCGCCACACTGAGGCACCTGCTTATTTTGCACGCCAGTCTTGGCTATGCTGTAATTGGTCGAAGCATGACTGCCGTGTGCCGCTGTATAATGTCGTTAGGGACCGTGCGTACATGACAATAAGATATCGCTGAGTCGACTGTATGAGATCCCTGAGCCACGGCGTATGTGGCTGCGCGGTATCATCGAGTCTAATTAAAGATGTCTTTGAAGATGACGTCATTGAGTGAACCCAAGTGGCTATGATGAGCTCTCAACACAACACTCGGGAGCTCCTCCCATCTCGTATCAGCCTGCGTGTTGTACAGAGGCGGCTGGCAACTGTTATGATAAATTGCATAATAAATTCTGCGTCCGACGCCTGGTGTTCTGTTCAGACGCTTCCTGGAGCCGTTTCAACAAAAGAACCAAAGATCCTTAATAAGCATTTGATATTATTTATATTAGTTGTTTATTTTTGCGCGTAACTGTAATAAATTCACGTAAGCAACAAAAAGAAAAAAGTGAGGAGCCGTTTGGGAGCCAAAAGAGCCGGCTCGTCTTAGTGAGCCGAGCCAAAAAGAACCGGCTCTCTTGAAAGGGGCCAGAATTCCCATCACGGTGAGGACTCCTCATACTTAAATGCGCTTGTGTCCTGAAGTGCTCAGCGCCACATTTACGGACGGCGGCCGGCCAGATAAGCACCTCTGCTCCACGCCCCGCCCGCCGAAACACCAGATAAGACGCCCAGATTTCGATGAACTCGCAGAAAGATGACGCGGGGTTAGACACTTGGAAAACAGAGACTGGAAGAAGGTCTGGCTGTTTACCCAACCGACGCCTACTGACCAACAAGGCAAGAGAGAGTTCGTATAAACTGATCCATAGGTTCCACCCCCCAGAATGAGTACATTGTCAGAAGGTTCAAAAAAAGACAGATTTGAGTTGCACCCTCTGTTCTCTGAATGTGGAAAATGGGGTTGATGCTTGTGATTTTATTGCCAGCAATGTTGAAAATGACTGAACTTTTTTTTTTTTTTTTTTTTTTTTGGAAGGATGTGCTATTTGGCACGTGTGACTTAAACAGAAATATGACACGGCCTTATGAAACATGTATGATTGATCTCATCACGATCTTGGCTAAGTTTCACACTCACAAATGTAAAGCCATGCACAGGAAAAGCTCTTTTTTTTTTTTTATTGCGTTTTCGCTGTGAAGTTAAGCGGCATGTTGAATCCTCAAAAGTTCTCTAATGACCTCCTGAGACCCTGCGTCCTCATATGCAAAAACGACTTCCTGTACAAGGACAAACTGTAGTTTTTATACTTCTCAGCTCCACCTTTTTTGCTTTACTTTGTTTTTATTTATTTTTTCTATGTCACAGATGTACAAAGGAGTCAAACATGGCATTTCTACCTTGTATCAAAGAAATGCTATTTTTTTTACACTTTGAGAAGAACGCATAAAGTTATTTTTTACAAGGCTGCGTCGTTAACAAAACAACAGGAAATAAGCAGAGAATTTTTTTTTTTTTTTTTTTTTTAGACGCCACATTTGCACCGGTGACATCTTAAATAAAAAACCTTTAACAACCCTCTCGGTTTATATTCCATCCTCCAATTCTACTGACTAAATAAAACTCGGCTCTTTCTGTAGCCGCAGGCCTCCGGCACCTCATCCAGGCCGGGTCCCGCAGCGCGGCGGCGGGGGACGTTTACCTGGCGCTCAGGTACTGGCAGGAGCCGCTGAAGAGGAAGTTCTTGCACAGGTGCAGGGCCCGAGGCTTGCAGGACCCCTGGCAGTCCTTGACCCTGCAGAGCCTCAGCGCGGTCCGGGCCACGACCTTCGGCTGCCCCCTCACGCACGTCGTGGCGAACCTGTCCGGGTTCTGGGCGATGACGTCCGTCAGGTTCTCCGGCTGGCCGACGCCCACGTTGAACAGCAGGTCGTCGGTGTTGGCGGCCCCCCGGTTGGCGCAGATGAACCTCAAGAGCTCGGCGTCCATCTTCGTCCGGCTCTTCCTCCTCTGCCCCTACCGCCTGACTGCGAAGGTGGCCCGCGGGACTCCCGGATCAGCTCTCCGTCGCGTTTCGCTTCCGGTGAAACGAAAACGAAACTTAAGTCTCTCGCAGCTGGCCCAGCCGCAGGTGCACAGCCGCCGCCGTCCACTTGGGGGCGCTGCCGGACTCCCGGAGGCCCGCCTGGCATCACATGGGTGGCCCTCATCTGCTTTGAGAAGGGACATTTCTAGCAAACATAAATATGAATTAAACGTGTCAGGAGGATTCAGCTGGATATTACTGTTACTTCAAAGGCATTTGAAGTATCTTTAAAATATATCATAAAATGTGTATTGTTTTTTTTTAAGGTCCCACCGTGGATCATCCCCTTATGGTGCTGGAGAGGTTTGAGTGTCCTAATGATCCCAGGAGCTATGTTGCTGGGGGGCAGCAGCCCCCCTGGTGGGGTCTCCCCATGGCAAACTGGTCTTCGGTGGAGGGTCAGACAAAGATGGTCCATAAAGACGCGTACGGGAAGGCAAACTCGAGGACCGGTGTGTCCTGCCCGGAGGGTCACCCAGGGCCTGTCGGCGAGCGCCTGGTGTCCCCGGCCTTCGCCTATGGGGTCTGGTCGGGTCCGGCCCGAGGCAGAGACGTGGGTCCGTCCTCTAGCAGGCCCACCGCCTGCAGGCAGAACCACATGGGTCTGGTGCAATGTGGTTGGGACGGCGGGCCGCTGCCGCCCCTGCACACCCGGACCCGGATAAGCGGAAGAAGACCAGATGAGTCTATATGATGCCGCCTGTGCATATTCTCGTTCATTCAGGTTGTTCATACATCCAGGAAAATGAATCAGGTCAACTAGGACGTTCCTGTATGAAGCGAAATGTACCCGAATCCATTTTATCACAAAAATTAACGTGAAATATTTCTATTAAATGATCTAAAGTAGCTTTTCTTTACTGTGGATGTCTGAAAATACATTTGCCACCTCTGAAAATCTGAAGACAGCAAGCTCTTTTATTTAAGGGTGGCAACACATTTTTAGATTTAAATCCAACACGGTTTTATTCCCGCAGCCACTCGTGTGGTTTTAGGATGACCTTGTCCCAGATGCAAGAGAAGGGGGGTGGGGGGGTAAGCACTATTCTTTTTTTAAGAATTGAATTCAAATCAAAAGTCGTGCAACCGTTTTGATAACAATTCAAACTTGCAAGGGCTGACTGCTGCCTGCTGACGATTTTGCAGATGTCACAAGCACACGCTAATCCAGTCACCCATTTTGAGTTTCGAACTGTCTCCTTATTTGGAAAAATGCCCGGATTTTTTTTTTTTTCCACTTTAATTGTGGTTTAACACTTGCAAATTCAGTCCCACACATCTGCAGGAACATATTGAATTCAGCACATGCAAAAGAGGGATGTAGATTTACTCGTCAAAACCTCACCGACAGTGGCCAAGTAGGAATGCAGAGGGCGCCCACGTTACCATGTTTACATTTTTTTTTCTTTTCTAAATGCATAAGTCTTGTCACAGTTGGTGTCGGCGGTACTCCGGCGTTTAAGTGGCCATAAAAAAACAATAAAAAAACAGACATTTGAAAATGCTACTGGGGGGACTCGAGACCTCTGGAGACACACGTAGCCCCGGTTTTTTGCTCCCCGATTAAGTATTTTAAGTCATCTTAGAGTTGTTTTGTTTTTTTTTTCCCACCACCAGGGCCACTTCATACTTGTGTGTTCATTTCACTGACGGTTCCACCTAAATGTTATTCAATGCAAAAAAAAACATCTGCCTTTTCTGTGGTGATTTCAGCACACGTGCACCACTAAGCCTCGGCTGTGTGCCAGCGCATGTTACTGGCATTTTTTTTTTTTTTTTTTGCAAAAAAAAGGCTGAAATCTGAGGTGCTGCTAAACAACATCGTGATGTGAACGTAGCCTTGGACACGATTGCCATGCTCGCAACTTGTCATCCGCAAGCTCGCCGGCGATTAAGAGCTGTTGAGGAGTCGCACGTGAGCAAGCAAGAGGACATCTTGAAACATACTTTCTCGTAGCTTATTGTTTCATTTAATGTTAATGGTTTTTTAAAGTGGTAAAGCGATCACCGGCAGTTGACTTGCGCAGGATCTCAACGCCATGGCTCCATTTCCTGATCCTTAATTGCGCTCCAAATGACATAATCGGCGCGAGATGGCGGCGTGTCTGCGTCCGGGATATTTTAGCTTCATTTTTTTTTTTTTTTTTTTTTTTTTTGGGTAGGTTTAAA
>CAAKHG010018883.1:0-11371 GCA_901007715.1 Dactylopterus volitans
AGCAGATCCCAGGAACCACACCTGAAGCCTCAATCCAGAAGAGCGCAGACCTAGGAACAGCTAAGATACTGCGCAGAACCCTCAAACTCCCAGGCCTCTGGTAGAGGACCCCAGCTTGAGGATGACACAGATACCCCCCAGACCCCCTTTAAAAATAGGTAATTGTACGTACAGAAAAAAGGTTAAAAGGGTTATTATTATACTTAGAGACGATTCTGAACCTTGTATACTTTAACATGGCGGCTGCGTCTGATTCCACTATTTTTGACTGACTATATTTAAACGTGAGCGCTTCCATGCTGAGAAGGTCACCAGCCTTCTGTTGGCCGATAAAACCAAACTGAAGTTTTTCAGCCATAAATGCAACCATAAAACATTCATGTATATTATTCTGATTTTGATTTAAATATTTTTCTGTATCATCTGGTTAAAACATGTCCAGGAGACACAGCAATACACACACACACACACACACACACACACACACACACACACACACACACACACACACACACACACACACACACACACACACAGCTGTTATACACTGTGTGCGTGTGTGTGTGCGCGCGCATGTGTGTGTGTGCATGTGTGTGCGTGTGTGTGCGTGTGTTTGCGTGTGTGTGTGTGTGCGCGTGTGTGTGTGTGTGTGTGTGTGTGTGTGTGTGTGTGTGTGTGTGTGTGCATGCGTGTATGTGTGTGTGTGTCTGTGTTCTACCTTGGCTGTAGGTTCCTCTGCGGGACCCAGGAGACCCTGTATGAGAACCAGAGCAGGACGTTAACAGGACAAACATCAGCAGGCTCCTCTGAGCTGGAGAAGCTTTGAGGGTTGTTCCTTTATAGGAGCTAGTAGATCTTTGAGTTTCCTTCCTTGTTTCGCAAACTCTACCTACTCTGCCTTGGCAGATGGACGGTGGCTCAGATGTGGATGCTCAAACATCTGAGCAGACGTGTTACCAGTCAATGATCTGATGAACAAACAGTAGGAAATAAACCAGATCTGAACCAGACAGAAGAGCATCTGACTCTGCCGTCGGAGGATGTGGTGAAGATACCAGTCCAGAACCTTTCTACAACAGCTTAGGCTCTGACACCTGAGGAGCATCTTTCTTTTAGTACTTTCATTTGCAAAATGTTTTTTTTTTCTGCAGAAATGACTCTTAATGTTGAATGCTGTTAAAGTATTGAAGGTTGATATTTGAATCCCCGTAACTGTTTGTGTACGAACATGTAACACAGAAACATGTAAAATAGGAACATGTAACATGAAAAAAACGTAACATAGGAACATTTAGCATAGGAACGTGAGAAAATGTAACATAGGAACATGTAACATAGGAATGTGAGAAAATGTAACACAGGAACATGTAACACGGGGACATGTAACGCGATGAGATGTGACACAGGAACATATAACATAGGAACATGTAACACAGGAACATGTAACATAGGAACGTTAGAAAATGTAACATGAGAACATGTGACACAGGAACATGTAAACTGAGAACATGTAACACAGGAACATGTAACATAGGAATGTGAGAAAAATGTAACATGGGAACATGTAACACAGGGACATGTAATGTGAGGAGATGTGACGTAGGAACATGTAACACAGGGACATGTAATGTGAGGAGATGTGACAGAGGAACATGTAACATAGGAATGTTAGAAAATGTAACATGAAAACATGTGACACATGAACATGTAAACTGAGAACATGTAACACAGGAACATGTAAACTGAGAACATGTAACATAGGAATGTGAGGAAAATGTAACATAGGAACATGTAACACAGGGACATTTAATGTGAGGAGATGTGACGTAGGAACATGTAACATAGGAACATGTAACACAGGGACATGTAATGTGAGGAGATGTGACATAGGAACATGTAACATAGGAATGTGAGAAGATGCAACTTAGGAACCTATAAGATGAGAACATGTAACATGAGAAGATGTACCATAGGAACATGTAACACAGGACGATGTAACATGAGAACATGTAACGTCAGAACATGTAACATGAGAAGATGTACCATAGGAACATGTAACACAGGAAGATGTAACATGAGAACATGTAACGTCAGAACATGTAACATGAGAAGATGACGTGAACAGCAAAACCTGCACGTTAACGTGAGCACTTATGGAACAGAACGGGTACTAAAGCAGCCGACGCACATGACAACAGACAAGTTCATGAATAAGGCAACATTTGAGATGCAGTATGAAAGCAAGCAAAATAACGCACAAATGTATGAGATGCTGTAGGAGGTAGTGTTTGATGGAATTCAGTTACCTATCCAGTTAGAATTATGAGTGTGGACATCCAGATCATGACAACAATAGAAATGAATATCAGGTGTTTTTTTCTGGTAACCACAACTGTGACGGTCGTATCACATATGAAGGTCGTATCTTTGCTGATCTGAATTTGAGCTGAATCAGATTAGCAGCTGGGTTCTATTAAAATGAAATTCTTTATGACTGACAGATGAAACTGATAAAAGAATAATAAGATTATTAGTATGAGACGGCTTTAATCAAATGTGTCAGAGGCATTTAGAGTCTCATCACTTTCAGGAATCTACAGCCCAGTCAATGAGCTTAGAGGAGCTCCAGCCGGAGCGTCAGCTGGGAAAAGGCTCCCTGGCGTTCTGCTGTGCGGTGCTGACCCGCCATCACTGATTCGCCGTGGCTGACCTGTGACGGGACCCAGGACGGGCTCGGGCTCAAACAGGCTTCGAAAGAATTCCCAATAAACGGCTCCACAAAAAGGAGCATGAAAAACAACCTGCTGAGTGAGGTCACGCCCACAAAAGCTCTGGTTGGACCACAGAGGCCTGGAACCTTTGGAGGAACCGCGTGCGACTCCACATCAGGAACTCGGGTCGAAAGTCAGTTACAGTTGAATCATTTCGTCCTGCTCGGGCGGGAGGTGGTGCACAATTTAAAATTTGGGGGAAGGGTTCGCAGCTCTCTAATTGGTTGAGTGTTTTCCACATTCGACGGCCATCTTTAAAAACCCACAGCCACAAACTGGCAGTGTGGAGCTGCTCGCGGAGGAGGTGGAATGTGAGGAGATTAAACTCGTGGAGCTTAGGACAACCTCTCCGGAGGCTTTGAGAGCAGGTCTGCATGAACATCTACCAAAGCTTGGACACTGGATGACCACTCACAGGTTAGAGGTCATGCGGATCGCAACATGCTGTCAGTGTGGATTAGTGTGATTCTGAGGTCATTCTGGGGTCATTCATCACCATCAGCTGTAGCAGGACTTACATCTCCACAGCGACAGCCTTGCACTTCATTTCCATTATTGCATTACTGCCCCCTGCTGGGCTGGAGTGTAGCAGCTTGTTGTATTTGGTCGCCATGTTTTCCTGCGTCACCACTAATTTACCTTGAATCTTCAGGGTGCTTCAGAACGCGCTGGAGATGCAGACGGCATTTGACTACAGGACCCTTCAAGTTCCTTGACAAATGAACAGGAACTGAAAAGTTGCAGCTACTTTGGTTGGAAACGCGACAGGTAGTACCTTCTATTATTTGTATCATCTTACCATTCAGACATGAAACGAGTCCATTAAAGAGATGTAGTGACGTCTACCTGCACATACAAGCAATGACTTTGAAAACCATATTTCTACTGATCATACGCTATGATAGTATTATTCATAACACTCCATGATCCGGTCTCATATCTTCCTGGTACCCGAGGAACACGCTGAACACGTAACTGATCCGACAGCTCATTCATAACCTTTTAAACTTCATGTAAACGCTTCAGTGATTCTGGCTTTCTTAGATAATCAGGAAGCTGCAGTTTTGAGAGTCAACT
Organism: Dactylopterus volitans; assembly: GCA_901007715.1. Lineage (NCBI taxonomy): Eukaryota > Metazoa > Chordata > Actinopteri > Syngnathiformes > Dactylopteridae > Dactylopterus > Dactylopterus volitans. The sequence continues at coordinate 3,849 of CAAKHG010018883.1, forward strand.
TACAAGCTCCATGAGCTCAATACTGCGGCACCTTTTTTTGTCCATTTCTCAGAGTTGATCAATAAGCAGCAGCCGCGCTCTCTACGTTCCCCAGCAGCGACGCGGGTCTGGAACCACGAAGCTGCGCCAGCTACGATGCAACACGCCCTTTAAATGCTGAAATAAAACACTGTAACTTGTATCTTGTTTTCTTCTTCTGATTAATGAGACTCGCGGCTGCCAAGTCAAATTTTTGTGATTTCTTCTTCTGCTTTCACGAAACGTTTCCTCTGCAGCTCCGTGATGGAGAAACGAGGCCTTCAGGCCGGCTAACTGCAACCAGGTTTGGGGCCAAACCTCATAAAAGCTCCGCCAACCTCAAACGTGGCTGAGACCGACCGCATGTGTGCGGCAGCAGCCAAGCTGACATCAGGCTGCCAAAGTCTCTGATCATAACTAATCAAATGTGATAACATCACTGATACATTTCAAAAGTCAGAAGCCGTTTGGACGACCCGCAGTGCGTTTGCGATCCAGGCTGGTTACTGATGACGTCGGTCAGCATTCCCGGCTCTGCTCCGTTTGGATTCAACCTTACATAAAAGGTCATTTGTCAATCAGAGAGCGCTGATTTCCCGGAACACGATATCTGGCTGCAGAAGCTTTATTATTGTCGACATCTGCCACAACCCAACAGGCACTGACAGGAACTGAGATTCTGATCCAGTAGATCTCCTTGATCTCTCTCAGGGAGGGTGACGGGCTCCTCAAGATCTGGCTGATCTGCCTGATCCGGCTGTTCCACTGAGCCGTGAAGGTTTCTGGCTGCAGGTTCCATCAACGCGACAATAATAATGGTGGCTGTGGAAGCCTCACACATAATCATAAACTCTCGGAGCATCACACACAACAGATCGTTCCAGCTGCCCTTAGAATTATGCTAACTGTGTTAGGAATCACAGTGTGGGGTGATTCTGGATTCTGGTGAAGTTTGTGAAGCAGGCGGAGCCTTTCAGTAGAGTCACAGTGCTACTGCGTCTCCGGGGAAACGCTCCAGAGTGATTAATTTGTCGGAACGTCCCACTTCCTCGTTCATATGAGGACAACAAACCAGCAGCACAGACGCCCCCGGACATCTGCTCTATCTCAGACATGCTCGTCATCACCCACAGGAACCAGATATTACAACATCACACTGCAGCTGCCAGCTGCTCCTCAGCGGCAGCACACAAACTAACGTATGACAGTAAAGACTCTGCTATTTCACTCCACAGTCACCTGATCACCTACATTTAACTCTGCTAACACTGCTAACAGCCCCAGTTAACATGCAGACACATGCAGTTTGTGATGGAAATGTTCTTCCACACAAGAGGTTAAAGCAAAAGACAGCAAACATCCCATATGGGATTTCGGTTTGGAGGTTTGACTTTTTCGGAACATCCGATTATTGTTCAGGGAGGGAGGGGCGAGTGTTCACTTTCCTCGCCCACATTCACCCTGCAGGGTGAACGTCACTAATCAGTCGCCATTGCAGTCAGTCGCAACAGCTCACCAACACAGTAACGGGAGACCGAGAGGTTCAACATCTCACCTGCAGTGGCCACCAGATCCTTCGCTCGGCTGTGGACAGAGAAAACAACAGGTGACAACAGTGAGATCTTCATCATTCACGTGGCAAGGGTGCAGAGGAAAGAGTGTACGGAGCGACGCAGTGAGTGACGGTGCAGTGAGTGACGGTGCAGTGAGTGACGGTGCGGTGAGTGACAGTGGAGAGTGACGGCGGAGAGTGACGGCGGAGAGTGATGGTGGAGAGTGATGGTGGGGTGACGGCAGTATTGACAGCAGTAATTGACGGTGCCGAGAAACACTGTGGTGACAGTGAGTGACAGTGTGGTAACGGCTGTGAGTAACGGCCGTGAGTAACAGCTGTGAGTAACGGCAGTGAGTGACGGCGGTGAGTGACGGTGGTGAGTGGCGGCGGTGAGTGACGGCGGTGAGTGACGGTGGTGAGTGGCGGCGGTGAATGTCGGCGGTGAGGAACAGCGGTGAGGAACAGCGGTGAGTAACGGCGGTGAGTAACGGCGGTGAGTGATGGTGTGGTAACAGTGGTGAGTAACGGCGGTGAGTAACGGCGGTGAGTGATGGCGGTGAGTGACGGCGGTGAGTGGCGGCGGTGAGTGACGGCGGTGAGTGACGGTGGTGAGGAACAGCGGTGAGGAACAGCGGTGAGTAACGGCGGTGAGTAACGGCGGTGAGTAACGGCGGTGAGTGATGGTGTGGTAACAGTGGTGAGTAACGGCGGTGAGTAACGGCGGTGAGTAACGGCGGTGAGTAACGGCGGTGAGTAACGGCAGTGAGTAACAGCGGTGAGTAACAGCGGTGACTGACGGTGTGGTAACAGTGGTGAGTAACAGTGATGAGTGACGGTGTAGTAACAGTGGTGAGTAACGGCGGTGAGTAACAGCTGTGAGTAACGGCGGTGAATGTCGGCGGTGAGGAACAGCGGTGATTAACGGCGGTGAGTAACGGCGGTAACAGTGGTGAGTGACGGTGTGGTAACAGTGGTGAGTAACAGCGCTGAGCGACAGCCACTCACTTCTCCAGGCTGGGGGAGCGCGTGAGGAGGTTGGCCGAGGACGCCGCCTTCTTGTCCAGACGTTTTCGCTGCTTCTCCAGGTTCCCCAGCTTCTCGCTGTTCCTGCGAACCCTGCGAACCCCACAGGACAAGACTCACTGTGTGTCCACACAAACACGCACACACACACACACACACACACACCCCGCTCAGGGCGAGACGCCGATCACACGTGTCTGTGCACGTCACCTTATGACATCAGCAGCAGCGTTGACACGACGGTTATAAACACGCAGGCCTCGTTTCTATTGCCGATATCCTTACGTTAATAATCTCACTGACCGGCACTTAGCTTCGCCCCTGGTGGATGCTACAGCTAATAAGCTTCCGACTCCTGAGTCTGACGTTGTGAGACTGAAGCTAGCGGATCCCGTGCTAAACGTTAGCACCTTGTGTAGTTGGGCGCAGCTTGTTCATTTAACCTGCTTGTTGTGTTTGGTTGCGGCCGCGCGGATGCACAAGATGCTCTGGAGAACGGGTGCATTTAACTGAGAGCCGCGGCCGAACGGATCTGGACCGCCTTCAGATGTCACTCTCATCATTCTAAACATGTCGGACTTGTATGATTTTCACACTTACGTAGAGTTTCGGCCAGTCGGCTGCCATGTAGCAGAAAGTGGAAGTAAAAGAGAGAATAGAGGAGTGCATATAAATAGAGAGGTATTGTTTGGGCCCGCCGGGCTCCTGTAGTCAGCTGATTATAATGGAGGTGTTCTGCAGCGGCGTCCATGCCTGATGGATTTAAGCTGTCAGTTATTCTGACCCACGTGAGGCAATAAAAGGACAACACCTGTCCATCGGTGACGGACACCGGTAGCAGCTCTAGTCTGGACCCTCACATCAAATCCTGATCCTGAGGAAGATCACGCTGCAATCGGAGCTGCGAGGCCTCCGGCGAAACGCCGGTTTTCCTGGTGACGCGTCACGCAGGAAGTGAATGAGAGTGAAAAAGGCGTCACCGGCGTCAGACTGGGGAAGTGAAAGCCAGACCTCGGTTAGTGAGAATCGGGCGAGCTCAGGTCTCCAGGCCGAGAGCCAGAACATGTGTTCTCCATCACCAGCACAACACGCAGGACAAAGGGGAGCATGCATGAGGCAGCAGAGCTCTGGAACTCTACTGTCTAATCTGTTAGAGCCGCAATCATTGAAGAGAAGTAGAGAAGAAGAAATCACAGCGTTCAAGAGTCCTGGATTTATTTATAGAGGGAAACAAGAGCTGATTAAAAGCTTCAGTTAGAAGGACGCTGAAAACACTCAGAACTGAGACGTTTGTGTTCCTGCAAAACCCAGTTGAGCAGCAGATCCTGGCTGAGTGGAGCTGCGACGCTCTCCTGCTGATGGTCATCACCTCACATGTGTTTCTGCTGTTGAGGGCTGCAGCTGTGCAAACCCTCCTTGGCTCCTACGAGCCGGCGTGACCCTGATCCTCACGATGTGCTCAATTGCTCTCACATCACATTTTCCACTGGCTGAGATCGGCATGCTGGGAAGCCGATCCTGGACGTGTCACTCAGCGTGGACCACGGCCGCCTTTATGTTGGCCTGCGGCTTCATGTTTGGCGGAAAAGAAAGCAGAAAGGCGGCGGCGCCCCGCTAACGGCTAATCTCGCCCTGACAACCTGAGCGTGACGTCATCACACAACATGGCAGGAGGCGTCGCAGTGCAACTGGGGTTTGTGGTCACACAAGCCAGAATCAGAGAGAGCTGGTTCCACCTGCAGAGCCATGCACTCGCTCTCGAGACAGAAGATGAAGCCATGCAGGAAGATGGCGAGGTCACGCACAGAGGCTGCTTCTCTCGCTCCTGGATGCGAGAGAGGGCGCAGGACCGGGGACTCGAGTTCTGGTCCGCGGCTCTGGTCAAGGCCGCGGCCGAGCCCGGCTCATCTGGAGAGCAGCTTCCATCTCGGAGGTCCTCCCTCTGGAGACTTCTGATGGTTGTGGGTTGGATGGGCTCCTCCACTGACGAGGTCCAGCTGGGCTCCGTCTCCCTTCCTCCTCCGTCTTCATCGTCCTCCGGCTCCTCGTCCTCCTCCTCCATGCCCGGGACGCGGTGCAGCCTGGCCCGGCTGGCCTCCGGCTGACCTGGCAGAAGCGCGTCCTCCAGCTGCAGGCTCTGCACCTGCCTGTGGAGGAGGAGCCTGTCCTGCCCAGCCTCCTGCCAGGTCCTGCTCGAGTCTGTCTGGGTCCACCTGTCCACGGTGGCGGGTCTGGTTCTGGATTCTGCTGACATTGGGCTTCCTATGTGGCCATTGGCACGGGCCATAGAGCTCTCTGGCCATTGGCTAGACAAGGTTTAGAAGAGTCATAGAGGTAAAACACAGACCCATCACATGTCCCCCGCCAGGCTCCTCAATGGACCGGCATGGTTCTGGTGTAGAGAACATGTGTGTGGTAAGCTAGAGTGTGTCTAAGCTCCTCCCCCTCTAGATGCAGTACCTGCTGGCGGGATGTCGGACTTCATCCACGGCAGAGCTGGAGGACGTTTTCCTGCTGCTGCAAGTGTCCGAGCAGCAGACCTGGTTGAGCAGCTTGGCAGCAGCCGGGTTCACTGGAGGGACGAGAGCGCATCCATCACTCAGCTGAAGGGTCCCTCCATCAGTCCTGCAATGAGTCCCCTCTATCAAGCCCTCTGCGAGTGACCTCCATGAGTCCCTCTATCAGTCCTGTGATGAGTCCCTTCTAGAGTCCCTTTATCAGTCCCCTTTATCAAGCCCTCTGCGAGTGACCTCCATGAGTCCTTCTATCAGTCCTGTGATGAGTCCCTTCTAGAGTCCCTTTATCAGTCCCCTTTATCAAGCCCTCTGTGAGTCCCCTCTATCAAGCCCTCTGCGAGTGACCTCCATGAGTCCCTCTACAAGTCCCCTCCATGAGTCCATCTGTCAGTCTTGCGACGAGTCCCCTCTATGAGTCCCCTCTATAGGCCCCTCTATCAAGCCCTCTACGAGTGACCTCCATGAGTCCCTCTATAGGCCCCTCTATCAAGCCCTCTACGAGTCCCCTCCACGAGTCCCTCTATCAGTCCCGCGACGAGTCCCCTCTATGAGTCCCTCTATTATTCCCCTCTATCAAGCCCTCTCCGCGTGACCTCCATGAGTCCCTCTTTCAGTCACGTCCATGAGTCCCTCTATCAGTCCTGCGACGAGTCCCCTCTATGAGTCCCCTCTATAAGCCCCTCTATCAGTTCCCTCTATCAAGCCTTCTGAGTCCCCTCAATGAGTCCCTCTATCGTCCCTCTACGAGTGACCTCCATGAGTCCCGTCCATGAGTCCCTCTATCAACCCCCCTCTGTCTGCTCTGGACTTCTTTCTGATCCAGGTGCATCATGGGATCCTACTCAACGATACACAGATGCAGAGTATCTTTCTTGTATCATATTAATGTCAAACGTTCATGAAACAGGTTCAGCAGGTCTTTAGGACATCAGTCTGCTTGATGATTCCAATTTAACTATTTGAATGCAAATGTGTAATAACAGGGAGCCACGAAAGACCCGGAACAAAACTGACCCACATCAGATTAGAGTGGCGCTCAGGGATTAGGCACCGATCTGACATGGCGTTTGGGACTAACAGTGAGTTTAAGCTGCATCACCGTCCAGCAAATGATCACGTTGCAGCGCTGCCTCCGGTGTAATATTGCTGTTATATTACGCTCATAAACAAAATGCAGGGTATAGTCGGAGTGGGCCGCTGATACTGTGGTGAAATTAACCTTTGAAACATAAAAGTTTATGCTCTGTAATCTGGGTTGGGTTAATAACTGGAAAACAGTCAGCCACATCCGTGGAGCCAGAGTGCCGTCGGCTGATTAGGGCACGTTCTAAACGACCAATCAGACGACTCGCTCACAGCCACCAGCAAACACAGCCGGGAGGCTGCTGGATGGTGACGCTTCCAGCACCATCGCGGAGTCTGGAGAAATGGAGGTTAATAAACGTGCAGAGCGTCGTTCCATCATGTTGCATCATCACTCGAATGCATCGACGTCACCGACCTGCGATGAGCTGCTGCTTCAGTATTGGTAGGAGCTGATCATGGAGGCGGATCCTGCGCAGCGCGTCAGCCAATGACGACTTGAGCAGCGTGATCTCGTCCTCCTGCGCCTGCAGACGGACCTCCATCAGCGAGGCTCGGTCCGGGAACTCGGCACTGCTGCCCGCCGACACGTCGTCTGAGGGGGAGGAGACCAGCCTGACATGTTCATCTCAGCAGGGTTAGAAGAAGACGCGAAAGGGGCGGGGCCTTCGCCAGCCGCTGCAGGGTGAGGGCTCGTGTTCAGGTCACGGTGAGTTAATGTCTCCAGGATATGAATGGAAGTCGGTGTAATGTCCTCCGAAGGGATGGAAACACAAGTTTGTGTGCGTGAGTGCCTGTGTGTGTGTGTGTGTGTGTGTGTGTGTGTGTGTGTGTGTGTGTGCGTGTGTGTGTATGCGTGTGTGTATGTGCATGCATGTGTGTATGTGTGTGCTTGTGTGTGTTTTCCAGCGCGCTGTCCAACTGTAGAGCGCATTACAGTTCATCACGTCAAACAGAAGACTGAGGAGCTCCTCAAAGATCTTATTGTGCATGGAGCCATAGTTCTGGTGTGTGTGAGGGAATGTAAAGGCTTTCAACAGAGCGTGCGTGCGTGCGTGCGTGCGTGCGTGCGTGACTTGGTCGCTCAGCTTTGCTCAGCTGTGTCGGCAGTTCTCATGATCGAGCCGCCATTTGGGCCCAACAAAGCCTGCGTGGTTCTGGGGGAGGAGCTTCAGCTCCAGCTGTCACTAAGAAGTAGGCCAGAGGTCCTCACACTGCCTCTAAAGCCACACTGACTCAGTCTGCAGCCACAACCTGGAATTACACAGCAGCGGTAATGGTAGAGTACAGTCTGCTACACTGTCATCACACACACACACACACACACA